>RJWM01016636.1:0-44967 GCA_004363535.1 Dasyprocta punctata
CATTTTTGTGTATTTACCTTTAATCCTTTATATATGCATGTGTATAATTGTGTACATCCATATGTGTTTGCATATATATTTTTTAACTTGGTCAACCACTTGTTTTTTAAGTCTTTCATTTGTTATTCTCTAAATAGAGTATTCACGTTGTTTCAGAAAGAGGTAGTCCAGATGGGTCATCAAAATAGTCT
This sequence comes from Dasyprocta punctata, assembly GCA_004363535.1. NCBI lineage: Eukaryota > Metazoa > Chordata > Mammalia > Rodentia > Dasyproctidae > Dasyprocta > Dasyprocta punctata. Next base: position 192 of record RJWM01016636.1, read on the forward strand.
TCAACTAATCGTGGTCTTTAATTTTATCATCAGCAAGCACTTGAATCCATTAGACCTAACAGAATATCCAAAGTAACAGCGTATGTGACACATAAGCTTTATTTTTCACATGTGCATAAGCGTGGAGGTGGGCTCCATATCACTCAGCAGCTACCTCCTGCCTCCCTGTATCACAGGCCCTATTGTGTAGCTTCCATCCTCAAGGTTACCTCCTATCCCAGAATGACACAGCATTACCACTCACTTCCCCATTCTAGGCAGTAGGAAAGAAGAAATAAGGGCAGGAGAAAGGATAACCGTGATTTTTGAAGGAGCTTTCTCTAACAACATCCACATAGATGTCATTGACCAGAATGTCAGATAGCTACACATAGAGCTCCATAGCTGTGGTCATTTGTCTGGAAACATGCTGTTCATAATAAGATAGTGTTCTGTTGCTAAAAAGAAGAAAAGAATAGAAATGGGCAAAACATTAGTAGTCTCTTAAAGACAGATCTGCAGAAATGAAGAAGTTGAGTGGAGGTCACCAGTCATTGACAAGCACTCTGGTCTGCATGAGGATTGAGGAACCTTCCCTGTGGAGAGACACCCCTATACTTTAGGGAATCTTTTTCACTTCAGGGATGCCAATGAAGATAGACTCACCAAATGCTATTCTACCCTGAAACAAAAAAGTAGCATTATGATAGGTTTATGTCTTTGCTAGTGTTATTTTTCAAGTCATGTACTGATTTATAATTATTCTTAAGTGCTATTTCAGTAGGTTAAACACAGTCACAAACATTAAATTTTACCCTCTCTCCCTAAATATGGGACATATGCTATTGTGTAGCTTTTGGATTTTATGTAATTTTTTTAGTGAATTGTCTTCTTCATAAGGTTTGTATTTCAGCTTTTTACAACCTTTTTGCTTAGGGATTTACCTTAAACTCTGAAAACTAGTAAATACTCAGTTTATTAGAAATATGTGTAAGTACTTATAATTAGGAAAACCTATACAGGTCATACTTTGTTTCAATAATTATCATTTAACCACTGAATTTTACTTTATAGCACACTTCAAGAAGCACCTAACAAAAATATATTCCTGTGTTTGTGTAATTAAATATGGCAGCTTATTTCTTATTAACTCCTCTGTCCTCCCCTCCTCCCCTTCCTGCGCTCATCACATATCATTGGTTTCACTTAGGTAGATTGTTTCTATAAATATTTCTGAAATTCAGCTTCCTCATTACCCTGCAGCGTTGTCGCGCTCTCTTTTTTTTTCCTGCTAATTAAAACCACTACGTGAAAGTTTTTGTATTGTTAGTTGTTTGCTCTTTAATCATGCCTCCTCTAAGCATGGACGAAAAGTTAGATAGTTCTGCATGACATTCTGCATGACATGTTATTAACATAACTGTTTGAGAATTATTCTGTTTTTGTAGTTAGTCATTTTCTATGTTACTATTTGTGGTTGTTTGCATGTATACTGTATATATGTGTTTTTGCAGCCTATTCCAAGCCTAAACGGGGCCACCGTAAAACCGCTTCATTTGGCAACATTCTGGATGTCCCTGAGATCGTCATACCAGGTATCATAGATCACCTGAGTTGGTCTAATAGCTGTGGAACCGAAATAATGATTCCTGGTACTTTTAAAATGCTTCTTGCTCCAATTTTTGTACAACATGAAAATACATACCTTTCATGCACTAATTAGGAAGACTCATTGAAAACTGTGTGTATTTATTCTGAAATGTACTTGAAAAGATAACCTCCAGTCATAATAGTGTGGATAAAATAGACAGTTTATCTGTCAACTCAGGCTTCTACCAACTTTCTCTGATCTTAGTAGTGGACACATGAACTAAACCCACACCTTTTTTGTACCCAGCCAAAGGAAGACTATTTTAAATTGTCTTCCCATCCTTGATCTCCTTCCTTCATCAGTTTACCACTTTTGGAGCCCCCCTACACTCTATCCCCAGCACTGTTTCTGTTAGTAGCAAGTGACACAAACTTGAGAAAGGAGAGTTGCTAAATACCATTTTTCTTAACCTAGAAAAGAGAAAGTAAAACTAGATGAGATTTTCTGTTTTGTAGGATATTATTGCCAAAAAGAAAAAATCATTTGAAACAAAAGGTTAATTGTAGTTCTTGTATATTATCAGGAGTATTTCACAAATTATTGTTACTATACCTAAATGGCAAATGCTGTTTTAGTGTCTCAAATTGATAAGCTTTTTTTTTTCCCCCTCATAGTGGTCATTTCATAGATGAATATAAATTACCGGTTTTTAATAGAAACTCAGATGGCATACTAACGTTCAATATTGATTAATGTATGTTACTTTTATCAAAGTATTCATATTTCTGCTTTAGATTTTCATCCCCCTGTATACTGAAACATTTGATTAGGAAATACACCTTATTTTCCAGACACATTCATGTATATAATTTGAATGATTTCTTTAGCACTGTGTGTGTGTTGGATGTATTTGCGCTTTTAGTGTAGTATTTCCACTATAATTGAATACCTAATGATTGCTTTTTTCTCTACCAAACTGACAACTCTGCAAGGATAACAGTCCATGTCATATTAGTTACTATTGCTTGTGTCAGTAGTAGCTAACTCCGCTCATTCCCCCCTTTCTCTTTCTCTCTCTCTCTGTCTCTCTCTCTCTCTTTTTTTCTTCCTTCTTTCTTTTTGTGCTGGGGTTTGAACCCAGGGTCTTAAACATATGAGGCCAATATTCTACCGTTGACTTATATCTCCGACCCTAAAGAATGCCACTTTTTTGTAGTGCTGGTGATCAAACCCAGGGCCTCATGTATACCAGGAAGCACTCTACCATTGAGCCATCCCCTTAACCCAGTTCTTCATATAGTGAATATAGTGTTTAATAAGTATATATTTATTAAGTAAGTAAACAAACCACTATTGAGCAAACATCTCCCGTAGCTAGGAACTAGGAAACAAAAATGTGCAATTTTAGAGACTGTTTTATCTGTATTTCTCACTTGTTTTTAAAATGGTTTCTTATTTTACAGCACTGTCAGTATTGCCATTCAAAGAATAGTACTGATTCATTTCTCACGTAGAAATTTTTATTTATTTTTAGAGCCATGTTAGAAGTTAAAGTATTTGGAATCATTTTATTTCTGTACTGAAAGTTCCTGTATGTATGAGAGTTATACTCTGACTAAAGAATTGGCAGTGTTTAAACACTTTACAGAACTGTGATTACCTTTTGAGAGAATTAGGAAGATTTTGACAGCAGTATAATCATAATCTAGGTGTTATGGGTAAGCATTAAGAACAAATACGTATGGAACAGTATAACCAGTACTATACAAGATGATGAGGGAAGGAGTAAAGAATACTAGTTTGTAACTGTTGGGAGGTGCAGAAATATAGTGTTGGAGGCCAACATCCCAGTACTGCTGAATAGTCCCCCACAGCAGAAATTAACCAGTCCAAAAAATTTAACAGTGCTGAACCTGAGAAACCCTGCTTAGATGCACTCTGTGAATTACAAAGTAGTAGTGTTAAGTACATATCTTCATTGACCTTCATTGCAGCCTTGTAGCTAGGTTATCAGATGAAAATGTAGCCATTTTACAAATAAATTTAGATATCATGAGGCTAAATGGCTTTTCCAGTGTCACACTACTGAAACCCTAGCCCAGATCTTCTAACTCCAAATCTCATCAATTTTCTCCTTTTCTTTGAGTCACGAAAGATAGTGTTCACATTAAGGAGTGCTCCTCACTCAGGGAGGCCATGACATTCGGTCCTTTATGGAATCAGAAAACCTTAATTCTGCTGTTACCTGCCAGAATGACAATGTTGTTTGAATGAAAATATTGAGCAATACATTTTATTAAATATTCTTGTTTCATTCCTCTCCTCACCCCCAGATATCCAAACATTAACATAATCAATTTGCAAACCTCATGCCTCAGCCTCCCAGAGTGCTGGAATGGCAGCATCAGTACTTTCAGAAATGTTTTGTTCTAAATGTTTTCCCACAAGTTCTGTTGTATTAAGAGATACTACTTGTTTTTCCCTAAACAGTAGAGCAGCAATATGAAGAGACAGTGAAATAGAATGGATTGAGTTTTTCTAGCAAGATTTAGCAGGTTCCTACCTTGCATAGATAGTGTGATTAGCAGTTATAAATCTCTCGTTATCATTGCTGGGGACCACAAGGAACTATATTAATATACACTATATCTCTTTCATGTGTAGATAAGTACTTTCACCTGGCTTCCAAGAAAATTTTGTATTTGTGGCTAATTCAGGAAGTTAATTTAACCTTGCAGGTAAATATTTAGGAAATCTCTCCTCCAGATTGTAGTGTACCAAAATCACTTTTTGTAATCTTAAAAAATAAGACTCTAACCTAAAAGAGATAGTCTATTAAAAGCCAAAGCTTACCAGTAAGTAGTTATTGCTTTCATTTGATAGGAGAATTTTTAAAAACCTCCCTGAAGGATATGAGAACAAATATGTTGAAATTGGAAAAAAAAACAAAAAAAAAGAAATTTATGGTAGCCTAAAATGAGAACAATTAATATTACATAATCAGTTTACCGTCTAGCAGTAGTTTTTATGGAGAACAGTGTCTCAATATTTTTAATATTTAAAATTGTGACTCTCAGATTTTTCAATGTTAAGAGACATCTCCAGGAAAACAGTGTTAGTTTTTAAATAAAAAGGAAAATTTTAAGGATTATTGAAAAATGAGTGTAGTTAAGGTAAGCAAGGTTATGAACTTCTTTAAACCAATTTAAAAATCCACAGCAGTAGACTGGGACCTAAACTAAGTCTCTGGAAGAATTCTAGATGACTTTCAAATACTTACTCAGGAAATCAGTTATACTTAAAAGAGCAGCTTCTTTGAAGAGATAGAGTCTGTCTTTATGACATTACTGAAAAAAAATTCTAAATTGACCTATAAACCTCTGTTCTTGACTTCCTTTCTGTGGGAGGGAGGGTGTGTGAAAGAGTTATGTAGTACCAGCAGCCAATGTGATATAGTCTCTTCTTCCAAGAGTCGTTTTTTAAAATGTCATTTCTTTTCCTGTGTAATAAGTCACATAAATTCCAGAATTCATTGCAAGCTCAAATGATCACAGGCAAATTTCAGATTCCTTAGTCAGATATCAGTTTATATCATGTTGCCCTCCTTTCTTCTGTTCACTTCGTTTGCACTACCTTGTGTAGTACAGGTAATGCACATATCGAAGAACCATGGAATAATGTAAGTTGAATGCTTTTCTAAACTAGTACGCAGTTGCAAAATTTTCAGAATCCATATTTTCTGAGAATACACCCAATAATTTTCATTCACAATAGTGAGATTGAGTTTTTTACATTCATATTTCTAAATATGACTTTTAAACTAAATATTGGAGCAACAAGTATTGGTTGATCGTAATCATTTTTTGCTTTATTTGCCTGATAATTTCTGCCATGATTATGCTAATTAAAATGCATTGCCTAATCCTGCTTGCTTTGACTCACGCTGTAACTTGAAGATTTCTCATTTTATGGCATTTGTTAACTGTCAGCTCTTCTTTACCCTACTTCTTTAAAAGTATTTATTCCCATTTCTTCCTTCCCCCAACCTAAGCTCAGATTCATTTTTGGTGTTAGTGCAATGATGATGTAATGGTTTATAGACACATGTGCTGGTTGGTTCCTCAGATTCACAAATGTTGCTGATCCGGAAAGAGAATTCCAGAGAGTTTTATAAGCCTGTCTCATGAATACTAATTTTAGAATGAGTGTGTTGAATGAAATGTGCCTAAAATTGCTTATTAGTCACAGTGATGGAGATTCTTTTTGTCCTTGGAAACAAGGATAGTTAAAAATATTCATAAAAGGATTTTAGTGTTTCTGATTCAAGAAATGCACAGTTTGTGGTTTTACTTTGTAATGGAAAGTTGGGACTTCTGGTAAATTGAAATTTAAAGTAAATTTGAATTCAAACTGCACAGAATTCTAAACATTCTAAATTGGAAAAAAGTGATGATATACTTTGAAGTATGTCTATTAGAGTTTTTATATTCACTGCACATATTAAACATGTAGGCTTCATTTAGTTTATGTGCAAAAACAAAAATGAGGTCACATGGATTAAGCCAATAAGTTACAGTGATTGATGTAAGATTTTTTATTCTCAGAATCAAAAAAATTAAACATTTGAATATGCATTATCTGTTAACTGGGCCACAACTCTTAAGAGTGCATGTTCTGAGTACTGCTTTGCCTGTGAGTTGCAAATTTACATAATACAGCTTTCAGAATCAAAAGAATTTTGAGTATTGTGTCAGCTGCTACTCTTTGTATTTTGGTGTTTCCTTTTAGACAGCTGTTCTCTCGTCTCAGAAGATACTGTATAAACAGCCTATCCCCAAATATAAGTCCGAAGTGAAACTATTGCTTAATTCATTTCATTTTGCCGAAGACTTAAGTTTACAGAAATCTGTTTTATTGAATTAGAAATTCAGTGAAGTATGGTATGCATAATAGCCTGTTTCTGCAAGCTATATATTTGAGAACAGGAAAAAATGGAGTTGTTATTCATAAGTAACAAATTACTAGATTCTAACAATGACTAATGTGATTAATTCTGATTTGGTATAACAAATTGATGCCTAAGCATCCTTTGAGGTCTTGAAACAAGGTACTGCTGCCAGTTAGTCGTGTCTTACAATCTGCTACTTGCTATCTTGCTGTTAAAAACTGTAACGTAAGGTCCTTGAAATAGATGCCATCATCAGCTCCAAGCCCCAAGTACCCATCTATTTAAACGCATGACTGAAGATGGTGGAAGAGAGTTCAGCAGCTTTTCATGTGGTAGGAGTGGTTGTTGTATAAAGATACACAACACTGTTTTTTGGGCCAGCAACTTTTGAGTTAAAACGCTGCAGCTGTTTCTCTCCTTTTCTCTCTGGTTTTGGGGGTTTGGATGGTTTCTTTTTCTTTTTTTTAGACAATAAATTCACTTTTTTTCCTCACAAATATTTCATGTAGATCCGAGGAACAACAAATTGCAGCTTCTTCCTGTAGCAGTTACCTCCTTACCATCCTTTGTTACCTGTTTGAGTAGATTTCAGTGTCTTGCTTTTTTTATTTTTTAAAAGGCAATGGGCAACCAAGACGTAGATCTATCCAAGACCTGACTGTTACTGGAACAGAACCTGGTCAGGTAAGAATTAATATTCATATCACCTGTGTTTAAAAAGACTAATAGACCTAAATCAAGAATTAGCCATAATATGCTTTGCAAAATTGATTTTATGAGTTGACTTAAATTGTGGTACAGAAATTCATTGACACAGAACCTAAATAGTTAAGAGGGAAAAAAAGCATAGTTGCTATTGTTAGTTTAACTTGAAGGGTAACTTATGAAGTGTAAACTGCATGGAAAGTAAATTTTTCGGTAGTACTCTGTGTCACATGATTTTCATACATGTTTTAACAAAGAATAATTCAGTTTTGTAATTTAATGATATGTAATGTAATGATGTTATGATCATTGTTATCTAAAGTAAATTGGTTCATTCCTCTGGGGTCACAGAGCACATTGGCATACCTAGGGCACTAACATTTATTTGTACCCGATTCAAACTTTTGTAAACTCTAGAAAGGCTTCTATCCTAGTTCTTAAGGTTTGTATTAATTGTATTTCCCGGTGCTCTTCTAAACTCTGGCTGTCTCTTTATCAGTATTTCTTTGTAGATAGTTCAGACAGTACTATAATTTAAGAAATTACTGACTAGTGCAGATCTTTAACCAACTAGGTATAGAAAAGTAGCTCCATGATTTTTTTTGTTGTTAATCAGACTAATATATTTGACATAATTTACATCACGTTCTTTAAAATTCAGATCAATTATGAGATGTTTTGTTGTTTTCTCAATTGTGCTGAAATAAATTTTAAGTGCAGCATGCCTAGAAATAACAAAAATTATTGCATCATGATCTATAGTCATGTAAAATTTAAGCATTGTGTAACAACGTAATTTAATTGGTCATAATATCCTAGAAAGTGGCTTTATTTCATTTTTATAAAATGAAATAAATTTAAATTTATTTAACTTTCAGGGATTCTTTGTAGTCATTAATAAAAATTTGATAACCCTTTATAATCACTGACTTTAACAAAAATCACATGAGGTATTTAAGTGAAATAGGTGCTCTTTACATATGGAAATAGTTTTATTACACAACTCAATGCCTACACACATCTATGTAACATTTCTAAAATATAGAATTGTACATTATATATTACATATTTTATACTAGTGACTCTGAGTCTTTGTTTCACTTATTCAGTAAAAGTGTTTTTTTAGAGACCTACAACTTTTAAGTGAAATATCTCCCCTTTCTCTCCCTTGGATACTTAAAGGCTTTAATTAGCCCACTTGGTAACAGATAGGTTGACATCTGGTACTATTTGCTTTCATTCCTTAGAGACTTAATGAGCTCAGCCTTTTAAGCTGTTTACTATTGTCATTCATATTCCAGTTATGAGAACCCCTAGCCAAGTATTCTCCCTTTGATTAGAATGGGAAGCTTGCCTTAAGATATATCAGGAGTGACTGCTAGTGTGAGTGCTTTTCCTGAATTTGCAGATTGCAGGTTTTATGATTTAGATTGTAAATATCTCCTGCAAGGCATGTGTGTTTGGAAGGTGATTGGATCGTGGGGCACTGTACTCACCAGTGGACTTACCCGTTCAGTAGCTGAATATGCTTTTAGGAGGCAGGCCTGGTTGGAGGTGGGTCATTGGATATATGACCTAGAAGGATGTATTTTTGTGTATTCTTGTCCCCAACTCATGCTCTGTCTCTCTCCCTCTCCCTCCCTCCATTCCTCCCCCTTTCTCTCTGTCTTCCCCCCCACTCCCCCCACTCCCGTCTTCCTCTCTCCATCCCTCCCTCCCTCTCCTTCCTGGCCACCCTGATGTGAGCCTCTTTCCTTCACCATATGCTTTCCCTATGCTGTTTGTGTCTTGGAGCCAGCCAGCCGTGTGCTGAACCTACTGAAACAAAAAAAAAAAACCTCTCCTTTAGGTTACAAGTGTTGGGTATTGTGTCTCAGTGTTGAAAAAGCTACTATGGGAGGTGTTGCTGTAGTTCCGTACTGATCTCTCTTTATCAAGCCTTGCATATTTCTTCACAGGTTGGAATTGTAATTATTGACTCAGTAATTTACAGTGTCTTCAATTAGTAAAACATGGGCTATGGTAGTGAGACAGTCTTTTGCATGAACTGTTACGGAATATTCCAGAAGATGTTGGGTAAGGGAATGTTTGATACAGCAATAAAGTTTGTTTTAAAATAGTTAACAGATAACCACTGTACAGCAGTTTTTAAAATTGGTCAAGTCTTTCAAGTTTACTTCAATATTGTAATCTTAAAATGTCTAATATCTAGTTTGAGATACAAATGGTAAATGGTAATCCTAGTGTACTATGAAAGTATTTTCCCCTGAAAGGTATGTGATAAATGACCATTAAATTAAATACTCATAAAAATAAATTTGTTGCTTGGAAGAAGAAAAATACTAACAACATGGATTTTTTGTTTGTTTTGCCTTGCTTTTGTGGTACTGTGAGTGGAACCCAGGGAACACTGACCTATACTCCCCAACCCTTTTTAAACTTTTATTTTGATGCAGAATCTCTAAATTCCCCAGTCTTGACCTTGGAATCCTCCAGGCTCAACCTTCTGGGTAGCTGGGATTACAGGCGAGTGCCACTGCACACTGCACAACATGGACTTCTAAACCTTGAAAATGTGGGTCAGTGGTGACAAATCTGTGTCACACATGCTTGTTTTTGTTATAAGACAAACGATGTTAACATAAGAGTTTTTTTCTGAAGTTAAACCTTAGTATTCAGGTTTAATTGCAGTGTTGGCAAGTTTTCAGTAAGTAGGTTTTGAGTTGAAGTTTGAGCACTCGTCTCTAAAAGGTTCACTATCACTGGTGGTGTTCTTTCAAAAACCAAGCAAATCAGTGATTGTGTTGATACTGAAGGTTTTTTTGTTTTGGCTTTCGTTTTTTTTCTAATGAGGGAAGCAAAGAATCTGACCCACCCAATAAAATCACTGTGGGAAACGAGAGAACTTACTGATAAAGCCTAACATTATCTCTTATAGAGTAATGAGAACTGACCAGAGTTAGAACCTTAGCCCCTTGACTTGAGCCATAATCTTCATAAAGTCACTTAAACCAGTGATGGCAGACCTTTTAGAGCTTTTAGTGATAACAGTCTGCTATGGCATGCATACCACAGGTTTACCACCACTGACTTAGACTTTCCATCTGTAAGCTAAAACGTAGATATTTTTCTACTTTCATTTTCACTGAGAGGAATAGTGAACAAAGGCAAACTTCTTTATTAAATATAAATACCCAAAAAAAAAAAAGGTAACATTGATATAGAAGGAATTTTCCTTACCTGGAAATCTTGGGACCAGAAGTATTCAGATTTTGTAATACTTGCACAGGCTTTACAAAATAAGTACCTCTAATCTAAAATGTAAAACTTTTTGAGTGTCAATGATGCTGAAAGAATTTTGGATTTTGGGGCATTTCTCATTTTAGGTTTTTCAGGTAAGGGTTGTTCATCTTGTATAACAAAATGTTAAATATCTCAGCTTTAAGGTTTTGAAACATGTTATTCTGATTTTCCATATTTTTGATTTACAAATTACTGTATAATATACAATGTATGAAACAATGAATGCAGCAATTGTAAATATATATGTTAAAAATTGTACATTAACAGCATACGCTTACTTTGAAGCATGGTTTGCAATAATTCAGAAGCTTATTAAGCGTTCATGGTGAATCCAGTTTCCTAGAGGCTTCAAGAAAGCAAAAGTAACCCCACACATCTAAAAGCTGATCTGACACTGGTGCCTCAGTGTTGTTTGAAGCTGCCCTGGTTCTCAAAGCTGGGCTATATTATTGACCTGTCAGACACCAGCATCAAAGCAGGTTGTGCTGAAACCTTGGTAAAATGAAACAAAACAAATAACTGTGTAATATAGTCAAAACAAGGACAAAAAGTTAACTACCACCTAGAGAAAGCCAAAACGACTGCCTGTTGCTACACCTTTTACCAGTTTCTGCTTTATCTTCAGTCTGGTGTGTCTTCTCCTTCCCTGTAGAATTGCCCCCGCTGTTGACATCAGCCAGTCTACAGTGAACCCCTCCTTCAGGGCCTCCCAAAAATGAGTCAGCCACAACCTAAATTCTGTAACAGTTCCATTCTAAAGCCCTCTTATTGAGACTCCCCATGGTGAGCATTCTTCTTCACATTAATAAGTATTACGCCTAGCTCTTTGTACTAGATACTTTCCTGGTGTTGAGCTGGAGAGTCATGACAATACCTGTAATGCCCAGTTCCAGGAACTTTTCAACAAATCAGACTTTCTTGATCAATGTTCTTATCACTTAGAGAACTTTAGTACTAACAGCTGCCATTTGTTATACACTAACTTTGTACCAAGCATTGATGCACATTATCTTAATTCTATTAAGTATGTTCTTTTTATTTCTTTATTCATAGTGGGTAAACCAAGGATTAGAGAAACTTAACCCAAGCATATATCTTCCCCCACGTTTTTGTAAGCAGACTTTTAATCCAAACCTGGTTCCGTGGCACAGAAACTCTGCTCTTTTCCTTCCATCTTGCATAAAACAGTTCATATAGTGCATGTTAAAGTTCTCCTAAGAAATGCTAAATTTTGATTTCTGATAGTCTGCATCATTACTTATTTAAATAATTTTCGGTGGATGAGTTTAGCTGTATTGTATCATTGAGGAAGGCTAAACCACAAAACAGTTATCTTTTCTGTGATAAAAAAATTCTATAGATGACTATGCTAATTTATTTTTTATACATCTAATTGTGCCTCTCTTTCACTGCAATTACATGTTCTCGGGTATGCCTGCATATGCTTTTTGGAGTTGTATTCAGTATAGATCTGTATTCAAGATTCCTCTTGGAAAAGCTCCAGCAATAATCACAACTCCATGATGATGTAGCTTTGACTAGAAAACTACACACGCTGCATTTCTATGTGAACTTTAGAGTCTACTTTTGTAAGTTAAATTTGTAACTTTGGGCAAGTTCCTTAGTGCTCCTGAGCCTCAGAATAATAAAATTCTAAGATTTCATTATGAAGAACTGTAATGGAGCCAGAATTAGACTGAGCCTGTATTTTGGATTAGAAGGAATGTTTTTAGTATTGCTGTCATGAATAGATTTAATTAAGTTACCTGTGGGTACTATGATGGAAAAAGTATGGTGTGAATCCACATTATTACTTTTATCATTTTTAAAAATTTTATTAGCAAAATGTTACTTTAAGCCAGGTGTGGTGGCACATGCCTTTAATCCCAGCACTCAGGAGGCTGAGGTAGGAGAAGCGTTGTGAGTTTGAGGCTGGCTTGGGCTACAACGCAAGCGCAAGGCTGGCCTGAGCTACACAGTGTGACCCTGACTCAAAAAACTAGGACTGGGAGTTTGGCTCAGTGGCTTAAGTGCCTGTCTGGCAGGCGCAAGGTTGTGAGTTCAATCCCCGGTGCCGCCAAAAACAAACAAACAAAAAAAAAAGTTACTTTAGCAAGAATATAATATAAATCTGCATTTAATCTCTGTGATTTGTGCTTGTATAATTTTAGCAATAAGATTCCTGGGGGTCTTAAATAGCTCTTAAATGTCAGTCAAAATAGTAGCACTGGGAATGAGTTCTTGAGTTAATGAAAATATTTTCTCAGTCTTTCAGGTGAGACATAATGAGCCAAGCTTTATTTTTGTCTGTAAAATAACCCTAATTCCTTTTTATAAATATAGATATAAAGTCTGGTCAAAGGCCAATTCTGCTTCATGTCTACTGATGGAATTTGCCTCTGCAGTTTAAATTTGGCTTAGTATTTTGCTGCCTTAAGTTACTGTGTGGCATTTCTGTATTCTCATAACCACTGTCATACCCAATCTTTGTGGTAAGTCAAATATATCTGTATTTCTTTTAACTTTGCAGTTTATATGAGAGTCAAATAAGATCATTGTAAATGTGAATTTTTAGTAGTTTGAGAGCATTTATGGCTATCAGAATTTTACCAGTGATTTTTTTCTTAAAATAGCTACTGTAAGACTTTTTCCTTACTTATTTGTAAGCAGTAACATAAATTTAGCCACAAATTATAGTAGTTTGATTGTTTTTAATTATCAGATATTGCTGTTCTTCTGATTTTATATCTTATATTGTTCAGAGATATAAATTATTATGGATTGTTTTTAATATTTCTTTTTTCATACAAACATGTTAGCATACTATTCATTAAGATATAAATCCCTTGAAGTAGAAAAAATGTTTTGATTAATTTACCCATCTAAATTTAACTCCATATGCATTTCTTCTAGCTTTAAAGAAAAACAAGTTTTGAAACCTCAGAAATACTTGCTTTATTTCTAGATTTCATAGCTATAGGAAATCTACAGATAGAACAGAGTCATACACATGAAATGCTAAGAGCTTCTTAAAAAGTAGACAGTAAAATAAAACATGTAGCATTGTTTGAGTACTGCAAATGTTCAGTGACCTAAATCCATTCTTGTATTTTGAAGACCCAGTTTTTACTTGTGCTGCGTCTTATTTAATCTTATTTAATTTTTCACAACTGATACTGATTCTTCCATTTCAGAAAAATATTAATTTGTCCTTTTAAAAATGTTACGGTTTTAGCATAAAACTACACTGACTGTGGAACACCGGCCTGGCATCATTTTAAAGGAAAACTAATCTTGATTTGCAGTAGAGGGTTGGGGATGTAGCTGAGGCCCCGGGTTCAGTCTTCAATTCTGAAAAAAAAGGAAGAAGGAAAAAATTTTTTAAAGGAGGAGGAAATTACTTATAATAGAATTTATAATAAAAACAAACGTACTTTCTTAAATCAAGACTTGCTTAAAAGTACTCAATAATAATTTCATAATATCTACTTTTTTAACCAAGAGTAAAAGTATCTCAAAAGAAAGAGTTGCATATGTCATCACTTGTTCTCTTTGGTATATGTTTATTCCTCTTACACATCAAAGTTTCATAAACCTCAGCACCACTTTTGATATGTGGATGCCAACAGTTCACACTGCAAATATTTATAAATCCTGTATACAAAAGTACACATGTTCTTGGCTCTTAAAAAATGATAATACTTTTGGTAAACCAAAAACTCAAGAGATTCAGAACTTACTTCAGGCCCAATTTTAAGTTTAGATAGAAACTGACTACAAATATAACGAGAATTCCAAGGGAAGAAAATCTTTGTAGTAGAGTTTAGTCATTTATATGCTTTATAAAAGAACTGTGAGTTTAAACTAAGAAGGAAATTATTAGGTGCTACAGATCTATTCATAGTCCCATCTTATTCTTACAGCCATCTTATTATCCACCATCTAAGGAAAATTGTTACTGTGTTAAGAAAGACACTTAATGTACTTTTTCTTTTTAGTTTTACAACCTGCTGATGTAGGTAACACTGTTGTCATTTTACTCTTGAGTCCTACGTGGTTACATAACTTACCTAAGGCTACACTACTTGTAACTAGTACAGCAGAAACTCAAGGCCCAGCCTCTTCCTACGACTTCTTTTCCACACTTTATAGATGAGGACCCTAAGGCTCAAAGAGGAAGAGTTACTTATTCATGTTCACACAGTGAAAAATAGCAAACTGAGATTTAAATCCAAGTATCCAAAGTGCTAGACTGAACCATGTGAAATTGCTGAGTTGACTGTTTATGACTTACGAAAGCAAATTTCATGTAGTTCCATTTTGTGCATACTCTGTGTACTATATCATATTATTCTTGATTGACTTTGGAGTCAGGATTAAAAGTTAGGAAGGAAACAATGGCAAAAGGAATTGTAGGAGAAGAGAGAATCTGAATGGTTGATGTATACTTGTTGATGGTGGGTCAGGAGTACTTGAGAATTTCAGAATTCACCCAACAACAAGTGAACGCTTGCCATTCAGAACAGTGCTAAGCATTTGGTCCTCAAACATGGGGTCAGAGCTTGTGCCTAAAGAGCAAGAGCGGTAACAAACTGACCATGTAGAAGGTGATCTGAGCTGGGCGTTATCGGATTGTGAGGGATTAGCAAGGAGAGTAAAACTTTGATCACAATACACAGACCATCTTTGTAAGAGTAGCTTATCTTACACTAAGATTTTGAAAAGATCAATCTGATAAGGAGTTAAAAACTTGTGTAGAAAAGCATTTTGGAATTTCTGAAGCAGTTTCTTTATACCCAAGATGAAAATAATATTTCAGGAGTTTTCAAAATTATTTTATGATTCAGTCGCAGAAAGTATAACAGTCCCTTTTGCCATTTAGTATCTCAGTCCATTGTGGACTTTAAAAGCATAGAATTTTAAATTTAGAAGCATAGGTTTTTAGCACTGTGTGAAACTCTAGAAGTCACAGTCTTAGCCTAGTCCCAATCCCTCTCCAGATAAAGAAGCAAGTTACTGAAATGACCTGAAGCAGAACGCACAGAATCAGCACTCATATCTGAACATGGTACTTCCCATTAATGTACTGACTCTCATTTTACTTCATACAGTCCTGAATTTGAGTGTTTTTATGTTTACATATTAAAACTGGACATAAGAGTCCTTATGAATTTCTTTAAATGTTTTACTTTCTGTAACACTTCTTTTTGAGTCTCCTTTTTGTTACTCATTGCACTAAAAGAAAAAGATGTTTTTTTAAAATCCTTTAATAATTTATGAAATATGAATACATAAACAGGAATATAAATAATTTGCTAGATTTGAAATCTGGTAATACAGTGGAACTCATGAACTCACTACCCAGTTTAAGCTTTGGAACATTGTGGGACACAGCAGCGCATGCCTGGAATCCCAGCACTTGGGGTGGCTGAGGTTAGTAAGACCAAAAGTTCAAGCCCAGCCTGGGTAATTTAGTGATTTGATGTGACTCTGCATCAAAATAAAAACTTTAAAATGGGCTGGGATATAGCTCATGATAAAGGCCCTGTGTTCAAAAACTGGTGGTCAGCTTAGCACCAGCTGAATTAAATCAGCGTGGTGCTGAGTGTAGATGGCCCACCTGAGGAAAGTTGCCAGCATAGAGATACGGAGAAGAGCAAGGCATTGTCTGTTTTTCCTGAGTGTTGCTGTTTCGAGTCGTTGGTTCTCCTGTAGGAGCTTGTCATGGTTAGCTTCCCCAATATGGATTAGGCCATTGTCGTCGGAGGAGCTTGGGACCTTGTCATTGAGTGGCTGTGGTTCACTTTGGGGGAGCTCTGCTCCTTACGTTGAACATCACTTCCTGGCTCCAGAGGGGAAGATGTGTGCTGTTTAATCTCTAGGAGAAGTTGTCATGCTGGCTTTCTGGCATGTGCTCGACTGTTGTCATTTTTGGAGGAACTCAGGACCTCATTGTCGCAGAGGATGGCTGTGGTACCTTTCAGAGTAGCCGTGGTCCTTATTTTGAGCATTGCTTTTTGGCTCTAGTATAGAACCCTCAACCTACTGGCTGGCACAGCTCCTTCATCCTGTTGATACAGACTTCTAGCTTCCACTGCTGACATTTGGGCCTTCCCAGTGCAGATTCGTAAAACAGACTGGCATGAGTCCTTGTCATGGGCTCTAGACCTTCAGCTGGACTTGTGGGGGGCATTGGCATGGGCTCTGGGTCTTCAGCTGGACTCATGCAGGACATTGCTGTGGGATCCAGGCCCTTGGCTGAATATTCTGGGTCTTTGGTGTTGTGGACAGATTTCCTGCACTTTCTTGTATTTAACTCCGGGTGACCATCATAAAATAATATTATAAATTCTGTGTCCTGGATGTAATTGTTTTCCTTGTAACCCCTGACTACAACAGCCTGCTTTTGTATATCATTTATAGAAAAATGTAAAGGTATCTCACTTTGATGATAGATGTGTCCCTTTCTGCTTGGCAGTGTTTCTTTATTTTGGTTTGACTTTTTTGCTTTGCTTCCTGGAGTTGCATATGAGTAGAGCATATAAATTGTGAATTGTCAATCTGAATTAAACTGTGGTTTTTAATCTTTATCTAGTAATTTTTCACCCTAAAAATGTATTCTCTATAATATTAATGTAGGTATATAATTTTATTCTGGATAGTTTCATTTTTTTTTTTAATTCTTTAACTTTCTTTTTTTCTCTAAAATTAGACCTATGTCTTACAAATAGCATTTAATTCAATCTGATAATTTTTTTTACTATCTTAACCAAAGTTTAATCCATTTACATTTGTTATTTTTACTGTTTTCTCTCTCTTATTTTATGCTTTTTCTTATTCTTTTTTTCCTTTGCCATCTTTTGAATTGAATAAATATTTCTGCTCTCATTTTTGTTTCTCGTTTCAGAGTTGTACTTTAATACTTTAAGTAAATACCTTTGAAACTTTGCCTAACCTAGTTAAAGTCTTTACTCATCCTAAGCAATAATCAGATTTTACAATCATTGTTCTTTATGTTGTTGTTACTTAAAATTTCATTACTATCTTACTTATTTGCTTGGTAATTCTATAAATTAGTCTCTCTGTTGCTTAATATTTTCAGTATGTAGACTTATGTCTTGTTTATTGATGTTCTTAATAGCATCCTGGCCCTTTTATCAAAGAGAAGATTTTTTTCTTGCTAAAGTATAATGCTTAGAAATAGTTATGGTTCAAGTCTGTGAATAGCAAACTTACATATGATATATGTTTGCTCATCTGCGAGTGTTGTTTTGACCATAGTCTTTACATTTTTGTTGCCTAAACAATTCTAGGGTAGCAGTAAATCTTCTGTCTGCACTTAATAGATATTCTGTTTTTTGGCTGCCTTCTTTTATGGTATGATCATAGAAAATTTCACTCATATTCTTTTGTAGCTACAAGGTGAATATACTTTTCCAAAATGTATGGGACCAGCTATATTTCAGTGCTCAGATTTTATAATATTTGTATATATAATAATGAGACATCTTGGGGCTAAGAACTCAAGTCGAAATTCATTTGTGTTTCATATGTACCATATAATATATAGGTAGGAGTGGTGAAAGAGAGCTTTAAAGTAAAACATTTTTACATTATTTTTAGTGTATTTATGTGTTTTGACTGCGACCTGTCTCATGAGGTCAGGTATAGAATTTTCTACTTGTGACATTGTCAGCACTCAAAAGTTTCATGTTTCAGAGCATTTCTCATTTCAGATTTCTAGATTAGGGATGTTTGCCCTGTAATCTGTCTTTCTCCTCTGCCTGCTTTTTCTATCTTCTGTCTGTCTTCTAGAATGTATGTATGTTGAGTATGTGAGTTTTCTCTTTATTTTTTTTTTAAACTTGAGATTTGTCATGATTGGGATTGTATCTTTCATTGATTCTGGAAATATTTTTACGCTTGTTTTTTCTCCCCTCCTTTTGTTTCATTAATGTATGTTTGTGATATGTGATAAATACATTCATCATGAAGTATTAGTTCATATCACATCTTGATCATTTTTATTTCCCCTTTTCCTTCCCTCCATCCTATCTTCTAACCCCAGATCTCTTTCCTGTCTCTACAAAGTGAGTCTCCATTTCCTATAATTTGTCTTTTATTTTGCTGCTGAATTTTTTATAGATACACAACAGATGCATTTTCACTTCCATTTAGAGCCATGATAAATACAGATTTACTACTTTTGTTTTCCTGATTCACTCTTTGCTTGAGAACAAAACCTTCTCTGACTCTTAGCCTTAACTGAAAGTTTCTCCCATCATAGTCCCAAACCGTGAAGACTTTACTGTATTCCTCTCAGTACATCCAGCAATCAAACCAAAAACTCTAGACTTGTTCCCTTGAAATCCCAAAAACAAGCATTAGCCTTTTCTGCTTTCTTGTTTCTGTGACCACGGGAGTATTTTACGTGCTTGCAAGCTCATCGGTTTTAACAAGGTATCCTGTGTGAATGCATATAAAGTTTTAGATATATTTGTATAATGTTTTGTGGGTTTATTTTTTTCAAGTATTTAACCAAGAATCATATTTTGTTCCTGTCACTTCTTTAGGTGAGCAGTAGGTCATCCAGTCCTAGTGTCAGAATGATCACTACCTCAGGACCAACCTCAGAAAAGCCAGCCCGAAGTCATCCATGGACTCCTGATGATTCCACAGGTGACCAGTCTAGTTCTTCCTTGTAATAAGAAATTGAATTCATCATATTTATGTTCATTTAGCCCTGTCATTAATCTTCACAAAGGCAAGCATTACATAGTAGTTTTGATTTTCAAATTAATAAAATCAACTGTTTAGTGATAACATGAATAACATCACATTATTAGTATTAAAATCTGGCTGTCTAGAGATAGTGATGGAATAGTTCCACTGTGGGTGTGCAATATGTGTTGTGCTGCAGTAGGATTAAGTCTTCCCTGTCATTAAGAGGATGACTTCATAAATACGCAACAACACATTAGAGAATTTTTTTTTTTAAAGACGATAAAGCCAAGGAAAATAAAATGGAATAAAACTAATCAAAATAAACCAGTAAAAGTGATACAGGACTTAAAGACCTTACAAAATCAACAATAGTTACCATAATGCCTTTCGTTGTCTTCAGAATAGCTGCAGATACCTTAGGACATAGTAAAATTTGAACAGAACAGAATAGAATAGAAGCAATAAAGACAAAACAATGAATGCAATAAAGGACTTCAAAACAAGCCAACAGTAAATCCAAAATGGCTACCATAATATGTCTTGCTGTCTTTCAAATAGCTGCTCATGCCATCAGATTTAACATAAACAAAACAAAAGAGAATAAAACCCAATCCAGGGCTGGGGACTTAGCTCAGTGGCCTAAGTGCCTGCCTGGCAGGCACGAGGTTGTGAGTTTGATCCTTGGTACCCCTCCCCAAAATAATAATAAAATAAAATGCTATAATTAAAAAAAAATCCAGCAAAACAATGAAAATGATATGGTTTCATTGCCAGGATTACTTTTTGGCGAGGTCTGGTTCTCTCCCTCCACAGTCCGCAAATGGCACTGACTCACAGAGAGAGGCTTGGGTGTGGCTGTCCCCACTGCTGCAGCAGCCTGCTCATCGTGCTGGTTTCCAGGCGGGGATCACCTCCCATTTAAATAACTTTTATTTATATTTTATTAAATCAGAGAGGAACAGGTGATCTCTTAGACCTTGGAAAATTAAACCATTTGGAATTTTATATAAGATCAACTCTGTTATTAGTATTTGCAGTTAGGTTGAAATTTGAAAGTCATCTTTCTGAATTCACAAACTAAAATATGACTCAATTATTTAGAGATATTTGGCATGGTTTAGTCAAGTTTATAATTTAATTTAAAAAATTAACCAGATGGTTTTCTTGTGTCATGTAAGTTAGAACTATGTTTAGCCCTGGGGTGTACTCTCTAGTTTTAGTAAGTTTAAATTTAGTGGTGGTAGTTTCATCCCTAGCACTATGCAACACATGTATAGAACTCATCATAGGCAGGGAGACATGTAGAGAGAAAGGTGCTCTTGCTGGACTTTGTTATTAACATTCAAGTAATACCAGCTTTTTTGGTTCCTGAACCAACAGTGTACTTTCCTTGGCAGTACACAATTTGTCTTGGTTCAGTACTCAACTTGGCAAAACTCCATAACTGCAGCATAGATTAATCTAGATATGTGAATCAACAGTATGGCAGATTGTCAACCCATAGGAGTAAAATCAAAATTGTTATAACTATCTCCTGTAACCACTGTTTCCACTTCGTGTATGCCTCTACTCCTTCTCCAGTACCTAAAAATATCACAGTACCAATAGCTAAAAGTCTTAGTGGACCCAAGTTGAAACATCAACTGAATTTTTTTCTTTTCCTTCAAATAGATTGCAGATGTATCCCTGCATAGAAAATGTACCCCTAATAGAATAAATTGTAGGGAACAGATAGGTAAACCCAGTGACCCAGGAAAAATTATGAGTGTAAACATAAGTTAAAACAACCTAATTAATTAAGTCATTTCTTTTTAATTTCTAAGAGTTTCTGTATATTTTCAGAGAAAACTGGAGTATAACAATCATAGATAATGAATGTTCTTCTATTTCTACTTATAATATAGTAGGTATACAGAAAGACATATATCCAAAGGATCAAGTGAGAGAAATACCTATACCCAGTGGAGGAAGCCACACAGGGAAAAACTCACTAAAGAGTTTCTTTCTGTTCCTAGTACTTGCGTGCAAAAAGACATCTAAGGTATGGCCTAGTCCTCGTAACCATGATTAGAATCACCATACAGAGTAACATTAACTCATCAAAATATATAATAATTTTCAAAGTGTACAGTATCAAGTGTTTTAATAGAGAAATCAAATAATGCTGTTCATAATTCATACCATAACTTTTTCAGATTAAGTTATAAAGTAGAAAAAGAAAGCAGCATTCCACATGAAGGAAATGCATATTTAAAGAACATGCAATGTTCACAAGTGTGTGTTTAGGGCAACAGGAAAGAGATTTTTCCTAATTTAACCAAGCCAGTGTGAGTCTCAACATTCAAGAGAAGAGTTTAGATTTGATTAGCAATTGAAACATAAAAAAAAAAAAAAACTCCCATGGAGTAACTTTGCTGTTCAGTTTTTTAGTTTAGCTCTAAATGAGAAAGTAAAACCCCACTTCATTTTAGGAAAAAGTTGAAATTCAGTAAATTTAAATTGCCCACCATGGAAGGACTTTATTTGAATAAGCAAAATGCTTGTACTTTTTTACACCCCCAGTATAATGTGAAACATTGTGTATTATACTTAGTTCTAAAATACATCTCAGATACATGCAGATTACTGATATGAGGTATTAAAGTATCCATAATTTAGGAAAGACTAAAAGAAGTAGAAATGTTAAATTGAGAAAACTTTTTCAAGATAATTTTTCCTGTTAAGTCAGGGAATGTCATTTTTACTCAGTTTTGGTTTTTGGTTTTTGATTTTTGGTTTTTTTGTGGTGGTACTGGGCATGGTACTTTAGTATCTATAATCAGATGCCTCCTTTTACCTTTAGAATTAAAAATTGACCTTTTTTCATTACTAGTAGCAATAACTTTATTTAATGGTACTTACTTCAGGGAGGGGACAGAGCCTGCATTCCTGCTATTGTTTATGATTACTTACAGCAGAAAATAAAGTATGTGTTTGAATTTCAGATACTAATGGATCAGATAACTCCATCCCAATGGCCTATCTTACACTGGATCACCAACTTCAGGTAAAAGTGCATTTATCCAGTGAATATTGGCTTTTTTCTTCTTAGGGGTTTGGTTTGGTTTGTTTGATCTGGTTTGGTCTGGTCTGGTCTGGTCTGGTCTGGTCTTGAGAGAGACAGGGTCTCACCATGTAGTTCAGGCTGGCTTTGAACTTACTGTGTAATCTATGCTGATCTCAAACTTAAGGCAATCCTCCTGCCTCATTCTCCCAGGTGCTACCGCACCTCATGGGAGTTTATCTTTGACACTGGCAGTTGTGTTCCTGTCTGTCATTGTATGTTCGTTTGTTTATGCTTATAATCAGCCTCCTAAACTTTAAAATCAAAATAAATGATTTTTAGTTAAGTTAATCTTACTTAAGAGTGATGGGATTATATATTCTTATCCTAACGGTCATCTTAAAATAATTCTGTATCTTTGTTCAAAGCATAGTGTTCTCATGTTTTATTTTAATGCATTAAAATAAAACTCATATAAGCTCTTCCCTGTTTAATACATCTGGTGATGTGTTCTTATGTTCATAGTAACTGAAAAATGTAAGTAATACACTGCAGTGTCTCTTCTTGTGCATGAGCTATAAACATCTCTTGGGGGCCACACACAGTTGCACTCACCTGTAACCCCAGCTACTCAAGAGGGAGAGGGAGGAGATCACAAGCACAAGGCCAGCCTAGACCTTAACCAGCACCTATTAGCAGCCTCACGTGTCATTTCAGGGGCTGTGAGTACTCCAGTCCTTGTTTTGTGGAACATGAAAATGTTAAAACCACACATATCAATTTAAGTTCTGAGCTAACTCTGACAAAAGGACACTGAGATTTTCTGGGGCATGATTTAACACTTATTTTTAAAGATCGTTGCTTTAGTGCTATAAAAATATACCACAGTCTCTGTCTTAACTCTCATCTTAGTTAGATATTGAGATTTAATTGTGTTAATTGTGTTTAACATTCCTGATTTATTTTCAGCCTCTAGCACCATGTCCAAACTCCAAGGAGTCTATGGCAGTGTTTGAACAGCATTGTAAAATGGCACAAGAATATATGAAAGTTCAAACAGAAATTGCATTGTTATTACAGAGAAAGTAAGTCTAAAAAAAAATTAGTATTTTGAGTTCACAATATATTAAGGGAACAACATTATTTGCAGACTTGAAAACTTTAATTTTAGAATTAGTCATTAAATATATTTGCAAGTCAAGATTTATTGTAAGTTAAGCACCCTTTGACTATTTTGATATAAAACTCAACTTTTTTGACTGTCATGTTAGTATTGAGGAAACTAAACTGGTACTATATACTCAAGTGTTTTATGTTCCTAGAGTTTTAAAGTTAGATTTATTATTACAAGGATTTACTGTTTCCTTGACCACTGGTTTACTAGCATTCAGTTATCTTTTATCTTAGAAGCATTTTTGTAGATGTAGTCTTTCTTGTTGTATGCTTAAGCTTAACTGAGTGCTATTGTTGCAGGGCTCCAAGTCATATCTGTGATAGCTCTTTTAGAGAACTTTATACTACTTTGTATTTTTCTGAGAGCTATAGAAACTACCTTCCTCCCAGTTTTAAGAAATCTATTGCACACATGTATACATTTCTTTAAAAAAAAAAAAAAAGGAAAAGAAAAAAATTTTTTCAGTTTTCCTAAGTTTGACTCTCATTACATTTTATACTTAGGAAGTCAATTTATGAATGGGAACTAAAATCAAGTTTTGTAGGAAAAATAATCATGGCAACTATATATATGTAAGGTAATACGATTCCCTCTGTTAATCTAAATGAAGTTTTTTCTAAATAATTTGTGAAACGTTTTGTGCTTCAAAATAAAGAGAAATAGTTTTATCACAGAATTTCTTGGTATGATGATGTAAGTGAAATCAACTTGGTTTCTTAGATAAGCCTAAGTAGGAAATTAAATATTATAGTCTGGAAATTGCAGAAATAATTGTGGAACTGCTAACATTTTTATTGTGGGGGAAAAAGGAGCTCCGTGTTTCTTATTTCACATATTTAACGTTGATCATTTAAAAGAAAAGTTCTGGGCTAGAAAAAATAAGTGGTGGATGTGGGGGAATGTGAAAACTGTGACAGTTTTAACAGTTTGAGTACTTTAATGAGAAATATTAAGCAGTTATTTAAGAACTTTTTATTATTTGTTTATGCCCAGTAACTTCACAATAAGCTAGTGCTTATTTGTCTCTCAAATAAAAGGGAAATTTCTTTAATCAAGCTCTAAGACACTGATGATCTTTCTTGAAAATGTTTGCAAACCTAAGTGGTTTAAATGTAGAATTTGGTGTCACTCTTACTGTTTTAAAATAGGAAAGGGCTTTAAGTTGGATAGTATCGCTTAATTAGTTTGCAAATGTTTTATTAGCTACCACTCAGCACAGTAGTTTAATAGGATTGTGACTTCAGAACATGAATGAATATAGGTATAAAAGTAGAATGTGAATTATAAAAACTTTAAGTGATGTTCTCCAGTAACCAAACAACCCTTTTTTCTTCCCACAAAAGATAGCAAATAAAAGATCCCAAAACTTTATCTGCTTCATTAATTGCCTGAGTACAGCCACTTACTGAAAGGATTATGATGTTCGTATGGTTACACCAGAAAGTGGGTGGTAGTTTCCATTCTGGCTCAAAATTCAGTTTGAATGGTGTACTTATGATACAGAATGATAAACCCCAGCATCAAAGTTCTTATTAAGTGAGCTTTCATCATAAGCCACTAAGGTATGAATTTCCATCATGTATAATATTTGTTATGTGGTATTTGTTTTTAGGCAAGAA
The DNA here is from genome assembly GCA_004363535.1 of Dasyprocta punctata. NCBI lineage: Eukaryota > Metazoa > Chordata > Mammalia > Rodentia > Dasyproctidae > Dasyprocta > Dasyprocta punctata. Next base: position 25,278 of record RJWM01016636.1, read on the forward strand.
CTAGTTGCAGAATTGGACCAGGATGAAAAGGACCAGCAAAATACATCTCGTCTGGTACAGGAACATAAAAAGCTTTTAGATGAAAACAAAAGCCTTTCTACTTACTACCAGCAATGCAAAAAACAACTAGATGTCATCAGAAGTCAACAGCAAAAACGGCAAGGAACTTCATGATTCTCTGGGACCGTTATATTTTAGAAAACATGAAGACTTTTTTTTAAGAAAAAAACCTTTATGACAACTCCTGAGTGTTAGCTTTTTGGCGTGTTCTGAATGCCAGCTGCCTGTTTTTGCTGCATTTGTTCCGTCATTTATTTTCTTCTCATGGTGAACCTGCAGTTCCACTGTCTTGTTGCATAGGATGGGATCTGTGACTTAGATGAGCAGCACTTCTCAACTTCAGACAGATGCAGTGGACTGTGGCTGTAAATGCATGCTCGTTGTGTGAAGGCTAGCATAACAGAACGCAGGGTATCAAACTAGCTGCTATGTGCAAACATCATCTTTTTTTCCCATATTACAGGTGGAACCTCAAGAATGATTTTGTTCTTATATCTCATCTCAAAAAAACTAATTTTTTTTTCCCGAAAGATGGTATACACCAAGTTAAAGACAGGGTATTATAAATCTAGAATAGTTGGTGGTATATTACAGACACAGAATCTTTAGGGTTAGTTCAAAGTGAGCCAGCACATCCTTGGATCAGTACTGAACTTAGTTCCATCTGTAAAATATTTAAAGGTAAGTGGTAGCTGCTTTCTTTAACAAGAGCAATTTTACCACTTTTCATTAGACTAAAAATTGTTGAGTAAGTGGAGTTCTCTCTCTCTCTGTGTCATTCTCTCTTTTCTCTGTTTAATTTTGGTGGTACTGGGAGATTCAACCCAGGGCCTTTGCATTGAGCTACATCTCAAGCTTTTTGTTGTTGTTGTTTTTTGTTTTGTTTTGTTTTGTTTTTTGGTGATAAGGTCTAGCTAAGTTTCCTAGGCTAGGCCCAAATTGCAATTCTCCTTCCTTCAACCTCCCTGACTGCTGTGATTATAGGCGTGTCCTACCACACACAGTTTGGAGCTCCTTTTTGTTTTGTTTTGTATTGTTTTGTTTTGTTTTGTAAGGCGTAAATATTTTTAATTGCGTACGTGTGTTAAAACTGTAAATCTTTTATGACTCTAATATTAGTGTCTCTTAAATTAAAAGGCAGAAGAACATGACCTAGCTTAAATGATCATTCCTTCTTGTAATGATTATTGGATTGTTTGACTATATATTTTAAAAAAATACTAAAGAGAAATGATGGAAAATGGAAGTATTCCAACTAAAAGGCTTGCTATCAAATAAGGAATAAGCCAGGAGAAATTAGTAAAGAAGCTAAAGGAATAAAAATAAATATCCAGTATTTGCCCTTGATATTGGAATAATTGATTCCCTTGCAAGCCCATTCTGTAATGCCTGCTGCCTTTCAACACTTTTAAGAGAATTTCAACACTTATAAAGAGAATATTTATATTGTTAATAATAACTTTGCTACCAAACTGCAAAATAACTTAATAATGTCATGAAAATAATAAACTACACAGATCTATTTTTTCAGTTGGTATTAAAAGAAGTCACATTTTGATACCAGTAAAGGGGTGTATTTTAAATGAGGATGTCCTTGGTCTTGTTTTTATAGCATTAATGTTTTATGAAGAGAAAATAAAAAAGGAAAATATAATTGCTGTGATTAGAATGCTGTCATGATTGTATTGCAGTTTTTGCTCTGTTTCAGATAAGGAAGTTGGTCTAAGAAGTTACCAAACTATGCTTAAAAATGCTAAAGCAGGTAACTTTTTCTTCCATTATTTTTTCCTCCCACTGAGTTTTATAATGAATTCCCTTGTGTATACAAGCAATAAAGGTAAAGGACAGTTTGTATTAAACTGTGTCATTTTTAGCTTCTTCAAAGTTGTAATTAGAAAGCTTATGGGAACTAAATGTCTTTTAGCTCTTCATTCAAATCAAAGGGAGGGTTTTTATTTCCAAAAAACATTGCTACCTAGCTGAAATTATTATTGGGCACACAGAGCATGAGATATTCAAGCATGAATGGTAAAGCTTGACTCTTCCATTAGGATTTAGCACTAGAGATATCAAATTTTATTTCTGGACATTTGTGTGCTTTGCTGTATCATAGCACACGCAAAGGAAAATATTTTGTTATTGTCATTATTATATGCAGATACTTCCTACAAATAGCCAAATAGTTAAATGGAAGAAAATCATAGATTAAGTTGTGGTACCAAACGCAGAAGACTATCAAACAGTTACTTGTTGGTTTACAGTAAATTTCTTGAGATTTTCAATTGTGTCCTGAATATTGAGCACAGTTCAGTATTACTCTGTTTTTAGTAAATGCATTGCCAATCTCACACTTTTTTTTATAAGTTCTGATTATCCCCTAAAAATACCAAGAAAGGATACTATGAATAATTAAAAGCCGTATCAGGCAGATTTCATCAGTGCCTTTACTCATCAAAACTTCAAACAGATGTTAACAAAGAGCCAAACCTTCTAATAATTCTGGTTTTACAGTTTATTCTAACCCCTTTTCTGGAAGGGTAGAAATAACAGGCAAATAAGACACTAAAATGCCCTAGTCTGAGAAATTCATAAACAGTCCTGAACAAACACTAATTATGTTTTATTCTTGCCTCCAGGGAAAGAAAACAAAGCTTTTCTGTCATCTAAAGGGAATATTCCTTAGCAGTAAAAATTGCTTTTTGGAGTTGAATCAGTTAATATTTACCTTATAGAACACAACAAAATGGAAAGATTATTTTAAGTTAATTACAAATGTTAGACTTTTTTTTCTAAAGTATTTTAGAGTATTGAATGTCTTTTTTTCTTCAGGTTAGTTTTATGTTCCTAATTTCATCTCCTATCTATAGCCAGAGTTCACAGGTCTTCCCTGTGAAACTGGTTTCTTTCTGTTAAGTGTTTGTGATTTTCAGCCCTCAACTTCTCTTTTCAAGTGATAGTAAGCTCTATTAATGTCATTCAGAACGTTTTGTGTAAAATGATGTAATGCAAAAATTCTTGTGTATACTGTGTAAAGGAAGCTTTTTAGATTTTTTAAAATAAAATTCAGATTGTTGTTCTAAACAGGTACATAAAAATGGTAAATGACGTATATTGGCAAGTGAGCCATGATATGTGTCTGCTGTACCAGTGTGTTTAACACAGAAACTAATAAAAACTGAAATGTCAGTAATCCTGTAATATTCAACACCATTGTACTATAATCATGATTTTTGAGAAGGCTGAGTAGCCAATTAACAGCATATCTTTTTCCATTTCAAAATTTCAGGTTAAATGATGTTCTTCATTCATCAGTCTTAATGTATGTGAAGCATAAAACAACATACAAATGATTCTTCTCATAAGAAATCTGGTTTATTATAGTTTTTCTAAGTTACATTTCTTTACCAACTAACTTTCAGCTTGTAGATATGCACAGATTTTTATCAACCCAACCTTCACTTTTGTAAATTTATCCATTAATTTGCTCATTTTTTAAGTATGTATTGATCACCTATTATAAGCTGAATTACTGCTAACGCCAAGTTACATGTCCGTATCACAATAGTCAGATGAGGTGGAGAAATAAGGTCCAAAATGTTAAGACTTGTACCTGGGTCTGCTTTTCCATCATCTCCGTCCCTTTTAGGCAGAATCTCATAGATAGGGCCTCTGGCTACAGTCAGCCCATGATGTGAAGAAGAGCACTGGACACATTTTAAATCGGTGCCAAACAAAGGAAGAGGAACCCGAAGTAATTTCTAGCCAGCAGTCACAGAAGCTTTGTGAGCACCCTGTTAGTTAACCACAAGCCAACACTGAGACCCTCGTGTGTCTTTTAAACCTGAGCCTATGCGCTAGACTTTGTCATCCAATAATTTAAAATTCTCACCAACTTCTGAGGTGCTTCAGTTTTCACACTCACTAATTTGGCCAATGGAGTGTCTTTATTTCTCCATTTCTTGAAAGACATGTACCAAAAAAATGGAATTACAAGAATAGTATTCTGGGATTTGGTCTGGAAAATAAAAATTGTTCTCCAGTCTACAGGAAAGTAAAGGATAACCTGGGTTTTTTTCATTCGGAGATATTTTTTTGGTTTTGCCTGTCTTAGTGCAGTCTTTTTATTTTTTTAATTAGAGTATGATTTATATACAATAAATGTGTCTATAAATCGTTAACTAGTGTGAAACTTGAGTTTTGACAAATGTTAGTACTTGTAAAATTCCCCCACAGTCAAGATACTGAACATGATAAGCTCCCTTTTGTCCCTAGAGAGTCAAGCCAGCCCTTTACCCCAAGCCTCTATATTACTGATCTTCCTAAAAACGTAGATGACTTTGCATTTTTCTACAGTTTTACATAAATTAAATCATACAGCATGTAGTTTTCGGTGTTTTAGTTTTTTCTCTGACTTAGTTTTGGGGATGTTTGGTTTGTTGGTTTGGTTTTTGTTTCAGATTTACTTAGGTTTTACTTGATGTCCTTTTTGTTTCAGAATACCATATTGAATTTTGTTACCACATCTGCTTAGCTTTTTTTTTTTTTAAGGGAGTAAAACATAACAGAAAACTGAAACAAAACGAAACAGTAAATAGAACAGTAGGAAATCCACAATCATTACTATATTACATATTGTTATCCTCTAAATAGTTGCCCAGACCACTGGCCTCAGGCCTGCGAAGTCGATCAAATAACATAAATGTCACGTTGCTTTCCTACTTCAGTTATTACCATCTCAGCCTGTGTCGTGATGGATTGCTGGGGCGGGGGAGGCTTCCTTTCTGCTGCTTCTCCCTGACCTGTCCAGGGCCCGTGCCAGCACACAGGGAGGCTGCCGGGCTTCCCTGCCGGTAGGGTCTGTGCTGGCACGTGGGGTGGGGGTGCACTGCTCCCTTGCTGTTTCTCCCCAGCGACTGGCAGAGCTTCCACCAGCGCGTGGGGGTGGGGAGTGCGGGCCACGTTGCTTCCTTACTATTTCCCACTGGCACACGGGGAATGGGTGCTGACTAGCTTCCTTACTGCTTCTACCGGCAACCGGCAGGGCCTCTGCCAGTGCACAGGGCACTGCTTCCCTGCTGCTGCTCCCCGGCAGGCGGGGTGGAGCTATACTTCCTCCGTAATGCTTGTCCCGGGCAGCCAGCAGGTCTTCTGCTGGCACACAGTGGGTGGGGCTGCATTGCCTCACTACTGTTTCTCCCTGGCGGCCGACAGGTCCTCCGCTGGTGCGTGGCGCGTGGAGTCCGCATTTCTTCCCTACTGCTTCTCCCCTGCAGCCAACAGGGCTTCCACCAGCGCACAGGGGTGGGGCGGGGTGGGCACATTGCTTCCTTAACCATTTCCCACTGGTGCGCAGGGGATGGGTGCCATGTATCTTCCTTAACTGCTTCTGCCTGGCAACTGGCAGGGCCTCTGCTAGTGCACAGCGGGTGGAAGCCACATTTCTTCCCTCCTGCTTCTCCCCGGCAGCCGGCAGATCCTCCTCGGGGGCTGGGGGCCACACTGCTTCCCCGCTGTCCCTCCCCGTCCGGCAGGTCCGCCACTACTGGCCTTATTTTTTCTGATTCCTGAATTATCTCTCTCCATGGGCTCCAAGCCTCAGTTGAGACCCTTCCTGTATCCATGACCCACCTCTCTCTCCTTTCTGTTCGTGCTGCTGTATTCCAAGGTCTGGGCCAAGGTTGTGCTGCTGTATTCCAAGGTCTGGGCACCAGAACTTGGAGAGGGTTTTTCTCTGCTGCTCACCATTCTGCCATTTTCCTGGAAGTTCTGGTTTGTTTTTTTGAGATAGGGTCTTGCGATGTAGTTCAGGCTGGCCTTTAACTCACTATATAATGCAGGCTGGCCTCAAACTTGGAGCAACCCTCTACTGCCTCACCTCCCAAGTGCTGGGTTTGCAGCAGTGTGCCACCACACCCAGCTGGAATAGTTTATGTTCCTCTGACAGGAATATGTAAACTTTCCAGTAATTCTTGACAATCAGTTGTCAGTCTTCAAGGGAAAATACAGATTTTAGAAGGCTACTGACATATAGTGTGGCCTGTTTCACTGTGTATTGTTACCATGTTCAACAACATTTAAGACCATTTCATTTCTGCATTTTTGTTGAGTCTTATTACTTTGTTCACAAAATTCCCTTTATGTCTATATAGTGGCAGGCATTAGAAATGTGAATGGACATGGCAAGTAACATATCTGTAGTCCCTTAATAGTTCTTAGCACTTATTCTTAACTGGCTTAGCTTTTTTCAAAAAGTTTCATGTTTTGCTGTTGTTAGATTACAGCTGGTTCCAGTTGGCTTAATATCCTAGGGAACGTATGGACAGTAATCGGTGACACTGAAGACAGTTTTCTTCAAAATATTTGGCATGGTGTCTTTCACAGGTCCAGTCAGTGATCTTTCTGGTGCAGTAGTACACAGAACAGTGAGTAGGTTTGCTGCGGCAAGTCATGCAGTGCTTAGCATCTGGCCTGGTGTTTCTTTTTGTGAGTGAGTGACAGCCACTACACTCAGCTTCTCTCATCCTCTGCCTTGCAGTCCACCAAACAGAGCTCATAGATATCTTTATAGTTACTACAGGAATGACTCATTGATTGATCCTTTTACTAAGTTCAAATTAGACCAAAGAAGCCTGAAAATACACATAGCACCTTCTTTTGTGATTGAGGAATATGTGGTGATATTCTGTCATCACACGCTCTAGAACACTTGGCTTCTAATCAGTTGCCCACTAAATACCCATCTAACATAAGATATATTGCAAAAAATTGGTGTCCTTCTTGTTCCTTTTGCATTACCTTGAAAATCTTTTTAACAGTTATTTGAGGATTGGAAAAGCATCTATTATCTAAGTTACAGGTGAAGTGGACCAATTTATGTGCTTACAAAACAGATCTTTTGAATGCATTCTAGTGCATTCTTAGTAAACTCAGTTTGACTGCATAATTCTGTCTTCCCATTCATTGTCCTAAGTTTTTGAAAGAAGTGATACAAATTTCCTTGGTCTAAACTGAACATTTATTCCTTTTATTTTTTCACCCATATCAGAAAATCCCTTAATCTCAGTGTTTCAGACCACATGCACTTTAGGATACAGGTTTGGCTGCTGCCCAAAGTAATTGCTTAAACAACACAGTGAATGATCAGTGTGGTGGTGGATGTGTAATTCCAACTGCTTTTTTGTTTTTCATATAAAAGTGTAAAGTAATATGATAACATTACAGGGTGGGAACTTCTCTTCCCACTCCTGTCCCTAATGTAGATCCCTGCACAGGTCAAGAGGGGCTTCCAGAGCTACACCATCTCCATCATACCTATGAGGATTACTCATTTTCTCACTCTTCTTGCTGGGGCTTGCTTTGATGGTTTTTAAACTAAAGAAGAAGAAAGTACACATTTTGGAGAAATTCTGCTTTAGATTGAGAGGGCATTACTAGGCACACGTAACTTTCTTCCAGTTCCCCAAGTGATTCTGTTCCACAAATATGAGAACCTCCTATACTACAGAGCAGGAAAAGAAGAGTCCTATGATTATAAATTTTCTAGATCCTAACCCATCTAGTAGTTGAGAACTAAGTGGATGTCAGAGAAAAATGAGATCTTGCATGTTCCTGAGATTCACAACAGATAGTAATGTGGTGGTAAGACTAAGGAAAGATGCAAAGATAATTTTAAAAACTAGAAAGGCAACACAAAATGCTTTTAGATAAATGAAAGTCTGGGGTGGATGTGAAGAGGCTACTAAATCCGCCAAAAAAAAATGAGACATCATGAGAGTAACACAAGTTACCTTTACCCTCTACGATTACAAGTGGTGCTCAAAGTGGTGGTCATTAGCTTCCAGATATTTATTAGTACGGTGAACTGCTGCCTGGGTAAACTTACTCACTGAGATTGCTGCACACGCATTTTCAATTTCTTCTCTAAGAGTTGGCACTGTAATGAGTTTTCTGTGATATATGACATCCTCTAGACTACCTCACATGGGGATAATACCATCTGTTGAAAAAATTCTTCTTTTCCTGAAGTATGTATACTTTTTGGCAGACTTTGCAAAAGGAGGAACTAACTTTTTCGCCACTCCCATTGCTAAGGAGAAAATATAAAATACAAAAGTGAAATTAGGAGTTGTTTTAGATATATTCTATTCTACAATTACAGCTTTTTTTCTCTTATTTTTCAAAACAGCACTCTGGGGGCTGGGATTGTAGCTCAGTGATAAACTGCTTGCCTAGCATGTATGTGTAAGGCACTGGGTTTGATTCATGGTAACACACACACACACACAAGGAAGAAAGAGAAAGAAAAACACATTTTTCACAATATTTAAGGTTGTTTGTTTCTTTGAGGAGAGGTTTTCACTATGTAGTTCAGGCTGTCCTTATACTCATTAGGTAGAAATAAGATCTTTCTGCCTCAGCCACCCAAGTACTTGGATTACAGGCTTGTAGCACCATGCCTTGCTTATCACAATATTTAGTAAAAGTAGAGAAAGACAACCTCAAATATCATTAACTGGCATTAAATACATTATAATACTATGTAACTATTAAGATGCGATAGTTTTACAATTGATGTGTCAATCTGTCAATCTTGATTCCATCAAAATATTAAAAGATTCACATGCCAGAAAATAAGGTTTATAATAGTAATGTAACATTTTACATTGTCTGTAATTCATTATGTAAACAATCTAAAGTAGAAGTATAAAGTTGTATCATAAATACTCAGGAGACATTTGTTAATACCCAAAATTGAAATAGGATAAAAATGGAATTTCCCAAAACAACAGCTTATTAAAAACTGAAAATTACTAATGTCCTTGTAATTAAATCTGAAAGATTGGAAACCAAGGGAAGATGTGCTCTTTTTTTTTATTTTGAAGAGAAAAAAACAAAAATCACAGAATTTTAAAACAAGTTAATAGGAAATTAACAATGGTTAATATATTGTGTACTGTTATCTTCAAAGTAGTTGCTCAGATTGCAAGATATAGTCATGCATAATTGATCAAACAGTATAAGCACAAACCACTTTTTAAATGAATTAAAACAAATCCGTATAATTACCTTTTTATATGTGTACTTCTTTTTCTTTTTCTTTCTTTTCTCCTTCCACATATCTCAGTTGTTCTTTCCCTTTGAGCAATTTCTTTCCCTTTAGCAATATCTATTGTAGATTTTGGATCTTATTTTCTTTTTCAGTTTCTTACACTAGGGAGATGTTTACACGTGAGAGTTTGATTTATTTCACTTATGATTATGGTCTTTAGTTACATCCATTCACCTATAAAAGCCTAAAGTTTATCCTTCTTTATAACTGACTAATAATCCATTGTATAAAAATACCACATCTCTTTTATCCATTTCTCAGTTGATGAACATTTGAACTATCAAGGATTTAGCTGTTACAAATTGTGCTGCTATAAACATGGGTGCACATATATCACTGTGGAATGATCATTTGAATTCATCTGGGAAAATACCCAGAACTGGAATAGCTGGGTCAAATGGGCCTTCTAATCCTACTTTTTTGAGGAATCTACACACTGATTTCCACAATGGTTATACCAGTCTACACTGCCACCAACAGTGGCAAATGTTCTTTTTTCCCCACAGCACTGCCAACATTTATTATTGGCTGATTTCTTGATGATAACCGTTCTTTCTGGGATTAGATGGAATATCAGTGTTGTTTTAATTTGCATTTCTCAAATGACCAATGATGTTGAACAGTTTTTCATATATTTATTTGCCATTTTTATTTCTTCATCTGAGAAGTGTGTATTTATTTCAGATGCCCATTTTTTTATTAGGTCTTTGAATTTGGCGGGGGGCTGATTTTTTTCAATTCTTTATATGTTCTAGATATAAGTCCACTATATGAGGGACAATTGGCTAAAATTTTTTTCCATTGTGTGAGTTTTCTTTTCACTCTGTGATTTCTTTGGATGTACAAAAAATTTTGAATAAGACGAAATCCCTGTTGATTCTTTAAAAGTGCTTCCCATGCAGTTTGGTTTTTGTTCATGAACTCTCTGCCTACCCCTGTGTCTTCAAGATTTCTACTTACTTTCTTTTCTAGTAGGTCTAGTGTTTCTGTTTTAATATAGATCTTTGATCCATTTTGACTTTAGTACATGGTGATAGACATGGGTCTACTTTTTAGTCTTTGGTATGTGGTAACCAGTTTTCCCAGCACCGTTTATGAAAGAGCCTATCTTTCTTCCAGTGAACATATTTGGCCCCTTTATCAAAATAAGGTGACTGTGTGTTTGTAGTTGTGCCTGCATCTTCTAACTTGTTCCATTGATCCTCAGGTGTATTTTTTTTTGCAAGTACCATGCTGAGTTTATCACAGTAGCTTTGTAGTGTAACTTCAAATCAGGGATTGTGATGCCTCAAGCCTTGCCTTTATTGCCCAGGATCACCTTTGCTATTCAAGGTCTCTTCTGTTTCCAAATGAACTTTAGGAATGTTTTCTCTAGATCTGTGAGTTACGCTAATAATATTTTGACCAGGATTGCATTAAATCTGTATAACGGTTTTGGGAGTATGGTCATTTTCACAGAGTTGGTTCTTCCTATCCATGAGCAAGGAATATCTTTCCATTTTGTGACATCTTCTTTTTTCAGAGAACTGTCATTTTCAATGTGTAGATCTTTTATTTCCTTTGTCAGATTGATTCCTAAGTATTTCTTTTTTTTTTTTTTTTTTTTTTGGATACTATTATAAAGGGCATGGTTTCCCTCATTTGTCTCTCAGTGAGTTTGTGTGTATATAGGAATGCTATTGATTTTTAAGTGTGGACTTTGTATCCAACTGTGCTACTGAATTGTTACTAATTCTAGAAGTCTTTTGGTGAAGCTTTTGGGGTCTTCTGTGTAGAATATTATGTCATCTGCAAATAATGATAATTTAACTTATTCCTTTCCTATCCTTATTCCTTTTATTTCTTTCTTGTGTAATTGCTCTGGTTGATGTTTCCAAAAGTATATTGAATAGGAGTGGTGATTATGGACATCCTTGTCTTGTTCTTGATTTTAGAGTAAAGGCTTTCAGTTTTTGTCCATTTAGTATGGTGTCAACTGTTGGTTTGTCGTAGATGGCTTTTATCAGATTGAGGTGAAGACCATCTATTCTGATTTTCTGTAGGGTTTTTATCATGAGTGAGTTTTGGACTTTGTAAAAAGCTCCCCCCCACCATCTGTTGAGATGATCATGTGATTTTTGTGTTTGGTTCTGTTGATATGGTGATATGGTTTATTGATTTGCTTATGTTGAACTATCCCTGCATTCCTAGGATGAATCCCACTTAGACATGATGTACAATCTTCTTGATGATTTGCTGCATTCTGTGTGCTAGCACTGAGGATTTTTGCATCAATGTTCATTAGGGAGATTGGCTGGTAGTTCTCTTTTTGGTTGGATCTTTCTCTGGTTTTGGTATCAGAGCAATACTTGCCTCCAGGAATGAGTTAGGGAGAATTGCTTCCCTTTCGGTTTCATTGAAGAGTTTGAGGAGTGTTGGCATTAAGTCTTCCTTGAATTTCTTGTAGAATTCAGCTGTGAATCCATCAGGACCTGGATTTTCTTTGTTGGTAAATTCTTAATTATGTTTGCAATTTCATTAACTGATTTTGGGTTATTCAAAATTTTTACATCTTCTTGATTCAACTTTGGCGATTCATAGGTTTCTAGGAATCTCTCCATTTCTTCTGTGTTTTTCAGCCTATGAGAGTAAAGATTTTTGAAGTAAATATTAGTGATCTTCTGAATTTCCACAGAATCTGTAGTGATTTCACAGCCTCTCTAGGGAAAGTTTGTTCTTCAGGGATGTCTTCTGTGTGTGGGAAATTCTTGGTTTGTGTCTGTTTCAAGATCCTACCTTCTCAATTAATTAAGAGTGGGATGTTGGTATCTGTTCTGCTCAGTATTTGGGTCTTTGGTGTAGGGCTGTGGTGAGGTTATTACCCCCAGAAAATCCCAGTATTGTTACAGAAGTGAGAACAACTGATTACAACACATATGACATCCTAGCTAAAGTAGTAAAACTAGCAATAATGATAGCATCAAGAACAATTTAGAAACTGATGAACTGTGATAGCTGTTGATTTTGTACTTTAGACTATAACAGCAGAGTCTATACCTATACATCAGAACTGATTATAAATTAGGAGTTTGTATGCAAAGTGTTTCCCCTAAGTAGAGAAGTTTTACTCTGTGGTGGGGAAATTCTGGGAGGATAGTGTATGTTATGGTTTGTGTCTGAATGTTCCCCCAAAGCCTCATGCAGTCATGGGGGCAGGCTTCTAGAATTTGTGACTGATTCATGGTCCAATGCTTGGATTGTGGGTGTGAATGCTACACCCACCCTACAGTGGGTAGCCTACATACAATATAAGGGACAGAAAGAGTGTTCTTTCCCTGCTCCTCCCTTTTTGCTCTTGTTGCTTTTGCTGTCTTCTAGAATAATTGCTTTTAGATTATAATATTCTTTTCAATTGACTTGTAATTACCATAGTCTGATAATAGTATGGCAGAGTTCCAATATTTGAGGAGGGATATGAGGGAAAGCGAAGACACAGAAACAAGCATAATGAATTCATGGTTAGTCATCTAGAGAGGATGAATCATGACCATTTTTTCAGAAAACTTCTGTAGTAATGACCAGCCACACATATGTGAACCGTAAATCTCTCTGTCCCCAGTAGCGTTTTTGATCTGAAGTACATAGGAAAAACTTATGGAAGTTGCATTCTCCCTTTTGAGAGAAAGAAATAGTTGCAAGTTCAGTAATCTCTAAAGAATAAAGCCCAGTCTTTGCTTGCCTTTGGGGCACTGAGTTTATAGAGGTGAGAACAGAAAACAAGTGAATGAAAATTTGTGTAGGCAAGTGCACCTCTGAGTGACCAGACACTAAACTGGAAACCAAAGAAACCTGTCATCTTCATTGCTTACATTCCTTAGCAAGCAATGAAATGGCCTTTAGTTTTGCTTGCTCATTCATTTATGTAGATAAAGGTGAAGTCTGCTTCTGTGCTTCTGTTCAGGCCCTGCCAACAGATGGTTCTTGGGAATGTTGAAAGACTAAAAAAAAAAAAATACTGCTGAGCGATACTTCAGTTTTAAAGCTATTTTTGCTTATTCTTACACTTCAGGGACATCAAGTTAATTTACTTTTTCCAGTGTTAGCCATGGCAACTATGACAGTTAAAATTGCATGTTGTATGTTAAGTAAGTGACTTAAATATCATAAGATCAACAGAATTCACACACACTTTGGGTGAAACTGCAAATCAAAAATACAGGAAATATGCGTTTCTTTGTTTGTTTTTGTTTTTGTTTTCCTAAACAAGCTAGTACCCAAGCCAGCTTTTCTGCCTGGAATGTTTAAGTGTTGTTCTTATTGTTGTTCTTTAGAGCTTCATTTGGCATCTGAGCAAACTTCCATTCTCTGTAAATAACAACCTATCACAGCAACAAGTGCAGAGGTGGTTGGTCTGAAATACAAAGTATGCAGAAAGGCTGTATTTTAGCAGAGCACCAATGAATAAGCACGAGTGAAATTGGTCGAATTTTCCTGCAATTAAACAATACTTTGTCCATATAGGGAATGGAGGGGATGTCTTATTTTAATACTTATAAAAAAACCTTTAGCCAGATGTGGTGGCACATGATTACAATCCCAGCACTGTGGGAGACTGAGGCATGATTATAATCCCAGCACTCCGCGAAACTGAGATCACAGGCTTTGAGCCCAATGCAGGCAATTTGGCAAGACCCTGTCTTGATTTTTAGAAAGGGTCTGGCTAGAGCACTGAGGATGTAGCTCAAGGTAGCTCAGTGTGAAGGCCCTGGATTCAATCTCTATTACAAAACAAACAAACAAACAAACAAAACCTAATGGAATTTAGAAGTTTTGAATAGATATTACTTAAAAGACTTTCTGTGTTGGGTGTGGTGGCACACACCTATAATCCCAGTACTCAGGAGGCTGAGGCAAGGAGGATCACTTCGAGTTGGAGGCTTGCCTGGGCTACAAAGTGAGTTCAAGGCCAGCCAGAACTGCATAGTAAAATCTTGTCTCAAAAAAGAGACCAAAAAAAACCAGACAAACAAAAAAAAATTTTTCTCTATTACAGTTTTTTCTTATTCTCATTCTATTAAGAACTAAGCATTTAGTTTCCATTGAAAAGTGACCAGCTTACCTCACAATACTGTCTTCTTCAGGCTAATTTTGAGAGCATATGGATATTCTTTTCTTCCTAGTTAAAGAAAATAATTATTTATTTTGGGATGCGTGTGAGTGTGAGTATGTGTGTGTGTGTGTGTGTGTGTGTGTGATGTGACATGTAGAGAAAGAGGAAGTGAAAAAGGAAAGAGCCATAGTGATGGAGACAAGAGAAGAATATTGACTGACACAACACAAACTCCAGTTTTTATTTGTAATTTCAAGAGAGGCAGGTCAACTAATGAGTACGTTTCTGCTTTATCCCACATCAGCACTCAAAAGATTGTACCAGGATACAGGGAAGAACCTGCAGCCATCAAATGAGTTTTGTTTTTTTGTTTGTTTGTTTGTTTTTGTTTTAAATCTGAAAACAGGATCGTAGCTGGCAGCAAAGACCAGGGAAGCAGACCATTCTGCGTCTTGCTGGTCACCACCTTCTAGTTTTGATCTTTCATGAGCTCAGCCAGTTTCCTCAATAGGTAAACGGAGAGGGGTGGCCTGGATCCAATTATAAATGCCTGTAATCCCTTAGGATTGTTAATGTTACCTTCATTCTCTACTTAGGTTAATTCATTTCCTCTGTCATATATACAATGATAAAAATATAGCAAAAATATAGTTGGGCATAGGAAATAAAATTAATGCGGATTTGTTGAATCTTCAGAAAAGAATCTAAACTCTCACATAATGTCAGCATAAATGTTTTGCAGTCCTTTTGTAAATATTCACGTGGCTTAGAATCAGTGAATATCATGTAGACAAATGGGAAGGTCAGATGCCCATTGGAGTTCTTAGGACTGTAGGGAAGGTCCTTGAGACAAGGTACTGTGGCTCAGAACCAGGGGTGAATTCGAAGATAAACAAAAGGAGACATCTCTTGGATAAAACAGCAGGGCAGGCAATCCCAGGTTCAGCACAGTCCCATCCTCAGTCCTGCTGAGGGACACTGAGAGAAACCGCTGCTTCCGAACATAGCATAGAAATTGAATTTAATCACTGTAAATTGTAGTGATTATTTGTTTAAGACCATAAATGTATACTATGACCAAATGGGTCATTCACAGAATATTCTCTGTTAACTTGGCATAAATACTAATCCCTGAAGATTACACTGAACAGTGATCCCTTTGAATGCCTGAGGACCTTTTGTAATCCTGAGTTTCATATTTACATATGGTAATTACCCCCGTGGGTAACCAAATAGGGCTGATCATTGTCATGTAAGCAATAATGTGTGACAAGACACGCTGTAACAGGGATGGGTTTTCATCTCTCTTCCCCACTCTGCCTCCCCTTCTTCATTCCCAATTTGAATTTAATTAAAACTCTTCAGAACTTGGCTCTGTTTAACAAGAGGCCAAAGCTAGTCCTGAAATGCTGACGGGCTCCTCCACTTCTGCCTGCTGGGTCAGCTCATTAAGGGTTATGATTTCACATCACATCCATGGTGCTCGGGCCACAGGCTGGGGAAGCCTTGTAGTCGAGAAGCAGAATACACCTCAGCAAGTAAATCAGTTTGCCTTTTGCAGTGTTCTAAAGATTAATTTTAATTTGTTTTTCTGGTGCTAGCAATAAAACCCAGGGCCTTCACATTAAGTTACATCCCTAGCCCTTTTTAGCCTTTTATTTTGAGACAGAGTCTTGCTAAGTCACTAAGTTGTCTAGGCTGAATTTATACTTGTGTTCTTCCTGCCTTAGCCTCCCAGAGTGCTGAAATTACAGGAACCACCACACCCAGCTTGACTTTTTTATTGTTTAGCTGTTTTGTTTTTGGGACAGGGTCTTGCTATATAATTCAGGTTACCTTGAACTCACTATGTAGCCCAGGCTGACCTCAAACCCACAGCAATTCTCCTGGCTCAGACTCCCCAGTGCTAGGGTTATAGGCACATGCCACTACACCCAACTTGAATTTTAAATTGTAAGGTAATTTTAATTGAATTTTAATTTTAAGGTAATTTGTATGCTTACTTTTTAAATCAAATTTGCTTTCTACAAAATGAGCTGCTGCTACCATCCTATCCACAGCTCTCAACATACTTTTATCTATCCCGTATTTGTAAATATTATGCTTATTCTCCTATTTCTTAATTTTTGCCTATTGTAATGGAGGAGTTGGCTAAATTATACACATCTCTCCCATTTCCTTTATCATTTCATCCCGTTATAGTTAGAGCACAATTTTGAATCATATCACAATATAGCATTATTATGATTATAATGTCACTATTACACTGAGTAATGTATATACTATATTTGCTATGTTTGAATGATTATGTCGTCCCAAAATCCATCTATAGAAATCTTAACCTCCAAGATAATGGTATGAGGAGATGTGGCACTTGGTGATTTAGGTCATGAAAGTGGAGCCTTCAAGAATGGGATCAGTGCCCTTATAGAAAGAGATCTGAGAGCGTTCCATGGCCCTCCTGTCTCGTGAGGACACAGTAAGAAGGCAGCGTCTCTGAACCAGATGTGTGCACTCTGACCCTGCCAGAACTGTGAGAAATACATTTCTATAGTTTTTCAAACACCCAACATTTTGTTATACAATCTCAAGTGGATAAAGGTGATAATCATATGATAGTAATTATATTGCCTTTCTCTTAAAAGTGTATCCTTTTCATTTGCGTGTATACTCATCATCTGAAACGAGATCCAACAGATTTACCACTCTACCCCATCTGTAATTTTTCGTATTGTCAAACACAGTTCCAGACTCCTTCCCAGACCCATTTTTCTCCTGGTGACACTGTTCCACAGCTGCCCAGTACAATCCTGGTTCTAATACAGGCCGGGTATTATCTAGGTCAGTGCCAGGCTCTCATCCTGTGACGTCCCTTTGCTGTTTTCTTGGAATGTAGCCATGCTTTCTAAATTTCATGTCTTTCTTTATCATGCTTTGGTCCCTCATTTGATAGATATCATTCAATGGCTTCTTCAGTAAGATTGGATAAAGGTAATTTCCTTCTTTGTACTAGTTGTGGATTTGGATTGTTCTTGTTTTTCCAGGACCTTGCAGTGGTGCATTGGTAGGTTATTTATTTGGGCTCACTCTTTCTGGTGTGGGCATTCACAGCTATACTCTCCTCTCTTAGGACTGCTTTCGTTGTGTCCCACAAGTTCTGGTATATGGTACTGGTATTATCATTTTATCCTAAGAACTGTTTTAATTTCTTCCTTGATTTTTTTTTTCTGTGACCCATGGTTAGTCAAGAATATACGGTGGTACTTCAGTTCACAAACTTAATTCTTTCCACAGTTCTGGTCACAAACTGAATTGGTCACAAACCAAATCAAATTCAATGGTTAGGTTCATTGTTGATGTCATGAGGAAATTTGGTTCAGTTTGCAACCATTTCAGTTTGCCATTGGGTTTTGGTTTTTGATTCAGTCAGGCAATTGTGTGGTGTTGAGACCTTTCATACTGACAGTTATTACTGAAAGCTATTGACTTGTTCCTATTGCATTATTTTCCTGTTCCTGGTCCCCCTTCCTTCTATTCAGCTGCTTGCCTGCCTGGTGTATTCATTCCTTTAGATATTTTGACATTATTGCCTTCAATGTCTCTCTAGGACATCCTTCAGAAATTTTTGGATCATTTGTTTAGTGTTCATGAATTTCTCAAAACGCTTTTTGTCATAGAAAGACCTTGTCTCTCTATCAATTTTGAAAGATAGTTTTGCAGGATATATCAGTCTGAGTTGGCAGTTGTTTTCTTTTAAGGCTTGAAATCCTTCATTCCAAGCTCTCTTGTCCTTTAAAGTTTGTGTTGCGTGGTTTGCTTTACTTCTAATGGGTTTACATTTAAAAATGATTCGTTGCTTTTCTCTGACCATTTTTGAGATTCTGTCCTTGTGTTGGACTTCTGAGATTTTTGACTGTGATGTATTGTGGTTTCTGACTATGGTTATTTAAGGTTCTATATGCCTTGCTTATGTGTATATTAAATTTGGAAAGTTTCCTGCTATTATTTCTGTAAACAGGGTTTTTAATGCCAGTTGTGCTGTCTTCCAGTTTTTCATTAATTGCAATTAATCTTATATTAGTCTTCTTCGTGTTATGTAGCAGCTGTTGAATCCATTTTCCATTATCTATTGTTGCTTGTAAGGCATCTCTGAGTATATTCTTGCCTGTTTCAACCCTATCTTCTAGTTCTGACACTCTATCCTTAACTTGGTTGTTTCTGCTGCCCAAACTTTCAGTAAAATTTTTTATCTCCTGAGTTTCTTTTCATGGGCTCTAATTCTTCCTAAACAGGTCATTTGTGTTTTCTATTCTTTTGTTACTCAGCAAGCTTTTTATTAGTGTCTTGTAATAAGCTCACTGAACATTTATTAAATTCATTATCTGTTTAGTTATATCATATTCAAATACCTTATTCTGCATTTTGTGTCTTTTATGATTTCATGTAGTTCAGTGGTTTGGCTTTTGACTTCTTCCCCATTGATGCTTCATGGATCAGCTTTGGAGGAGTTGGGAATTTTTGGAGCAATTTTGTTCCCTTGGCTTCTCATGTTTCTATTGTTTTTCTTTCATTCTGTTTTATGTGCAGAGGTTTTCAGGTTGATTACAGTGCATTTTGTTGGCAGTATGGAGATCTTTTCAGTGCATACCTGTAATTCCAGCACTCAGGTGGCAGAGGCAGGAGGATTGCCATGAGTTCGAGTCCAGCCTAGACTACATAGTGAGTTCAAGGCCAACCTGAACTACATAGTGAAACCCTGCCCCCCCCAAAAAATATATATATATGTATATGGTGATCTCTTTAGTTAATGTCTTTTCAGTGTTGCACACAGCATAGCTAACTATAGGCCTTTGTCTGTGTCCCAAGATCCAACCACCTTTGTTAATTTGGGATAGAGGGGTTCAACAGAATTGGCTGAACATCCAGTTCTCCAGGAATGAATCACAGAACCATGGATGACACAAAGACAAATCTGATATTGGCATAGAGTAAAAACCAATTAATAGCAACAACTATGCCACCCTGGGAACACCAATAAAATCAGGAACAATCATGGAGTAAAAGACAAACTGGATATTGCCATATCATAAGAACCAATAAAACCGACCACTGTACCACACTAAACTGTAGAGAAAAAAATCTATAATATAGACACGAAAACTAACCAAATATAGACATACAGTAACAATTTACTAGATGCAACAACTACAATGCCATTAACAATAGAAAAGCATTAAACAATAACAGCACAGTGCTAACTAAATATTTAAAGATTAATAAAGCTTTATAGTAATTGTAGTAAAGATGATGGAAGTGGAGAAAGTGAAAGAAGTAAAATTTGAAAAATAAAAGGAAAATGAGAGCTAAGTGAGATAAAGGATACTGTTAAGGAATAAAAGAAAATTAATAGAATTAGATGAGTAACAAAAAAA
>RJWM01016637.1:0-25571 GCA_004363535.1 Dasyprocta punctata
CCCTCCTGGTCCCCTCTGCCCCCTCCTGTCTCCTCCTGATCCGTCCTGGGTCTCTCCTGGTGCCTCCTGGTCCCCCCTCCTGTCCCCTCCGGTCCCTGGGTGCCTTCTCCCAGGATGCTGATGGCGAGCAGCTTCCCTGTGCTGCTGAGTTCCCCTCAGCAGACTCCTCCTCCTCACCAGGCTCCTCCTCCTAACACTGTCTCCATGGATGTCGGGGTGAAGGATCTCATGCTTTGGAGAAAGTCAGACCACAGCAGGACGCTATACCTGTTCCCCAGTTTTGGTAGCTTGCTCTATTTCCATTATGCTAATTTTTTTGTTGTTGATACAGGGTGGCTCGAAACTCAGGGGATCCTCCTGCTCCAGCCTCCCAAGTGCTGGGACTGCAGGTGCGCCCCGCCGTGCCCAGCTGTATGATGTTGACCGTGATCGGGTGGCAGAAGTGTCTGCCTGCTGCCCCAGCATCCTCAGGTCTGCAGGAACAGTGTCTGTGTCCCCGGTGGTGATGGAATCGTGGGCCTCGGGGACCCTGTCTGCCAGCGCAGTCACCTCTCAGGTCTAGGCTGTAGCGGCTGTGCTGCCCTGGGTTCTCCCGAAGGCTGGGCTCTGGCCCTGCTCCTCTCCGGGCTTGGGGCTGGGTGTGGAAGCCCAGCGGCCGCCCTGGCTGGGAGGAGGAGGCTCTGCCCCGCTGGGCCCAGGCTGCTGGCCCTGCTGCTGGCCCCTGGTCCCCTGGCTCGGGTCTGAGGTGAGGCAGTGAGCCACAGTGGGGGTGCAGCGACGTCTGTCCTGAGCCAGGACAGGGCCGGGGACAAGGCGACACCACCCAGGGCCCCGGAGCCCCCCACCTCTGAGGTTCACCGCTCCCCAGGGTGTCGCTGCTCCTGGTCTGCTGGTCCCGGCCACGGCGCCTCGACACTGCTGCTGGGGAGCAGGCCTGTCCCTCGGGCTGGGGCCTCTGCCATCCAGGCCGCGGCCACCACTTCCTGTGCGGACAGAGCCAGCTCCCAGAGGACCTGGAGGGCTGCGGCTTTTTATTCGTTCACTTTCTCTTTGCAGTGCTGGGCGGATCCCAGGGCCTTCACACTGAGCGGCATCCCAGCCTTTTGCATTTTTAGTTTGAAGCTAGGTTTCGAAGCTAAGTTGCTAAATTGCTCAGGATGTGCTTGAACTTGTGAGCCTCCTGCCTCAGCCTCCCAGAGGATGAGGCTGAGATGACAGGCATGTACCGCTGTGCCGGCGACGCAGGCTGCCTTCCTGGAGTCGCCCTGCTCTACCCGCTGCCCCATGAGCTCTCACTGCTCGCCCTCTGTGGGCCTGCACGAAGTGCCAGTTAAGCCCGGGCCCCAGGACCGTCCCGGCTTCCACATGTTAAGAGCTTCTGACCCTGGGCCCACGTCAGTGGTGTCCTGTGTGGCTGCTGGGCAGGTCTGTCTCCTGTGTGCCCTGCATCCCCTGCGTCCCCCATGACAGCCCCCAAAGTCGGGGCTCGTTCCTCATCAGCTGACCTGCATGGCGGTCCCTGTCCTGACCGGGACCCGGGCCTGCCACCCTCCTGCCATGGCCAGGCCCCGCAGGCCACCTCGGATTCCCACGGAGCCCTCCTCTCCCCACCCTGGGCCCGGGTTTCTGGGCCCCAGTCTCCGCCCCTGGAGGGGCAGGGCTAGAGGCAGACGGATGCTCACTGGCTTCGCGCAGCCCCGGGCCCTGCAGAGCACCTCCTGCCTCAGCCTCCTCCCTGTGCCCTCTGCAGGGCCCGGTCCCCTCCCCGCTCACGCGGGCTTCTGGTGCAGCCGGCCACACGGCTCCTGGGGCACTGCTGCGTCTTCCGAGCCTGAGCCCCAGCGCGGGCTCTCCGTAGACGCTGTTCGTGCTTCTCCTTGCCCGGCTCCTGCCTCCGGGGCCTGCGGGGTCTGGGCAGCTGGTCATTGTCCCCATGTGGCCAGGCCCTGCCCCTGGCTCCTTTACTTTGTGGGGAACCCGTAGCCTCCTGGGGCTCAGACCAGGGTCGTCTGACCCGGCTCTCACTGTGCCACGGGGAAGCCAAGCCCCGGGCGTCCGGAGGTTCTCCGCGGGGCTCGGGCTGCAGCAGCAGACAAGCGCACGTGGAGCCAGGTGGGGTCGGGGCCGGGGCCAGCCCTGCCTGTCATGGGGTGACTGCTGGTGTTGTGCCCGTGGGCGCCAGCCTGTTGCCAGCACCACAGGATAACGGCCAGGAGGGTTAGGATTTATTAAAAGAGAAACCGACACGTTTCCACAGGAGTGCAGCGCTGCGCCCACGCAGCAAAGGCGCAGGTCCCACGCTGCCTGTGGCTGAGCCACCGTGTAGGGCTTGGGAGACGGCTGGGCTGTCCAGCCGGACGGTGGCCCTGGCTTCTCTGAGGCAGGATTGTCACACTCTGGGTCGTGCAAGGTGGCCTGCGGACAAACCGAGCCCCACCGGAGGTTCACGCTTCCCCACGCGCACGGACGCTTCCTTGGCCCCTGTCCCGTGGACGGGCTCTGCCCTGCACCCTGCACCCGGGCGCGCGGTAAGGACAGCACGCAGCCAGTCCTGCTGACGGGTGTCCGGGGACCGTCTTGAGTGACAAACAAATCCCATGCCCCACTGCAGTCGTCTGTGAAGCAGAGCCCTCTCCCTGGACGCTGGGCAGGGATCCGGGCACCAACACAGCTCGGGCTGCGGGGGACGGTGCCCAGAGGTCTGTGCGCACCCTGCTGCCAGGAGCCAGTGTTTGTCGGCTGTGTTCTGTGCCCTCATGGGTCGAAATCCCCTTGGGGGCTCTGCGGGAAGGGCCTGGTGCTTGGGGGACCTGTGACAGAGGGACCCGGGTGTGGGCAAGAAGTGCATCGAAGACCCTGCTCGTGCTGCTGTTTGGAGGGGCAGAGGGGGTCAGCGAGCGGCTGGGAAGGGTCTGGGCGTGGGGATGAGGGCTCTCCGGCCCGCACACTGAGCCCGAGGCCCCCCGGGGTGGCAGGTGGTGGGAACAGAGGCCCCGGCTGGGTCCGGTGGAGAAGGGCGGAGTTGCGTAGATGGCGGGTGCTCTGGAGAACGTCCAGCACCAGGCAGGTGACCGAAGACTCCGGCTGCGCCACACCCGCTCTGGCGTGGCGGGACTCCGAGGTGGCTGCAGCATTCCTCTGCGGCTGAGCTGGGTGAGACCAGTAGCAGTGCTCCGCCCCACAGACCCCGTGGCCGTGCGATCACAGCGTGGAGGCCGAGGCAGGGCCAGGGCCTGTGGGGCCCGCCCGGCTCAGCGGCCGCCCCAGCTGGTGTCCGCCTTCCTTCTCCTTCCCCAGCAGAGCACACTGGGCGCACATTTCAGGGCCGATGCCCTTTGCTGAGGTCACCCGCGGGCTGGCGCAGGCAGGGCCTTAGAACTGCCCCTCCACACAAGGAGCGAATGCCCCGGTTGGCCCCAAGGAGGAGGAGGCTGGCTCCCCCGGGGTGGACGCCGATAAACAGGCCCAGCGCCTTGTCTGCCATGCGTTCGGTGTCTGTGTCCCCCGAATCCCCGTGTGGAAGTGTCACCTGTTACGAGGGGGACGTGGGGGATGGAGAAGCTGTGACAGCCTGGGAAGTGGGATCAGTGTAGAGAGCTCCTTCCACCGCGAGCAGACCCGGCAGGAAGGCGCCTTAGTGGACCAGGCAGTGGCCTGGGCGGACCGTAGTCTGCAGCCTCCAGAGCGAGAGGCACATGCGTGCTGTCTGTGAGCCCCCCGGGCCGTCCTGCGTGACAGCCCCACCCTGCCGGGGAATCCCGCGTGGCTGTGTGAGACTGAAGGGGTGCGAGGCGGCGCCTGGGGGCCGTGGGCCGGGGACAGCAGGTCAGGTCCAGGTCTGCATGGCGCACGCGACCTGAGCACTCAGGGCGGAGGAGAGCACTGGCCGCCGCGGGGCCACGTGGATGCCTGCAGCCTGGCCGAAGTGGGGTGACCTTGCCCCCGCCGGAGAGATCCCGGGGTGGCCTAAGCTAATACCACAGCCACATCCCTGGTGCCAGGGTCGGGTCTTGACTGGGGCTGTTCACGTTCTGCTGGGACTTACTCAGGCGAAACGGCCAGGTCGCCTGGGCAGAGACGAGGCTCCAGACCACCGTGGCTGCGGCCTGGTCAGGCGGAACCTGCACCGTAGGCTTGCGGGACGCAGCCCCTTGCTCAGGCCCGGGGGGCTCTGGGGGACAGGAAGTGCTGTTTGCTCTGTGACCCCCGTGCTTGCACATTCGTGGCCTCGCTCTGCCCTCGCCGGGGCACTGTTTCCTGGGTGGGGACCGTGTGGTGTGGTGGCCACTCTGCTCGCCAGGCGGAGCTCGCGGGCCACAGCTCCCACCAGGCCTTCCTCTCGGATCCTGCCGTGCCAAGCGCCAGTTGTTTATATTTGGACACGGGCTGTGCAGAACGACGGCCACCTGTGATCATCCGTGTGTGCGGACGCGGCGCACGTCTGCGGTAATGACTATAAATAAGCCCTGGCGTGCCGAGCAGGCAGGCTCGCCCCGGCCAAGTTAGCCCGGAGTAGAATCAAGTGCAAACTGAGTGGCTCCCGAGCACACACATGTGCACGCACGTGCACACACACACACACACACACACACACACACGGGACTGCAGGGCTGCCAGCTTCTCTGGCCCTTGGCCTGGCAGCCCAGGACGGGGGTGCCCAGCTGGCACCCGGAGGCCCCGAAAGCCTCTCTTCCTGACCACAGTCCGTGTGCCGGATGCACGCGGCGAGAGCAGAGTGGAAATGCACCTGCGCTCTGGGATCTGAGGCTGGGAACGTGGACGAGCGCGGGGTGGAAGGTCAGCGCCTGCCCGCAGCCCACGGGTCCCCTGTTCCTGGGAATGGGCGCGGGGCTCAGA
The DNA here is from genome assembly GCA_004363535.1 of Dasyprocta punctata. Classification (NCBI taxonomy): domain Eukaryota; kingdom Metazoa; phylum Chordata; class Mammalia; order Rodentia; family Dasyproctidae; genus Dasyprocta; species Dasyprocta punctata. The sequence goes on from RJWM01016637.1 coordinate 4,858, forward strand.
CGGGACACTGTCTATTCGATTCCCCCTGGCGTCTGGTGTTCCCTTCGGGGAGGGGCGGGTGATTTACGAGGGGCAGCTATCAGCTGGGAGCGGCGAGCCCACGGCCTAAATATAGCCTCTCTCGGCCATAAATGGGGCAGCCACGCTCTCGGGGAGAAACCGGCTCCTCTGTCCTCGGCCAGGGCCGCACGCTACTCCGCCTCTCCGCCCTCCGGTGAGTGTCGGTCCCCTGGCCTGCTCTGCGCGTGGCTCTGGGAAGGGACTTCAGGTGCAGAAGCAGGGCACCGGGGCTCCCACGCAGACCTCACTGGGCTGCAGCTCCCTGCAGCGGCGCCGGTCCCCCGGGACTGAATTTCCTTGAGTGGACTCCAGGCTCCTGGACGTGCTCTGTGCTCCGCAGACCCGTCTTCACGCGCCCTGTCCTCACCCTAAACCGCCTGTGGAGAAGTTGGTCTTCCCCGAGTTTCGCTGTCCTGTCCCAGGCCAGCTGGCCGATTCCTGATTGTCACGGGGGTCTCAGAAATGAAAGAAGGAGGGAAAACTGGAAAAGGCTTGAAGCAAGAAGTGGGGTACTTTCTTGGGGGATAATGAACGGGTCCGTTAGCTTAGATGTAGGGCTTGGGAAAGCAGTGACACTTCCTGGTGGACAGTTAAATTCTTCCTGGAGGTGACAGAACTTCCCATGTGGCTTTCTACCCTAAGTTGAGGGCCCACAAAGGGGAGAAGCTGAGATGGTTGCCCCTCTCTCTTCCTGACCCCTGGAGGAGCGAGCAGACTTTGAAGATGACCCTGAGTAGGCTGGCACCCGAGATGAATCCCAGGGCTCGGGCACTGGGTCCCAGCCACGCCATGTGCCGCCCATCCCGTCCCCTCTAGGGCTGCCCTGGCTCCCTGAGCTCACTGGCATTTCAGCTGTGGAGCCAACCGGGTGCAGCTGGCGAAGAGTGGGGAGAGAGGTCGGGTGCTCTGAGAAGGTTAGGGTGCTGTGTTTGCAGGGGTTTGCAAGAGGCTGCAGGGAATCGGGGCCCCTCGCCCTCCTGCCCCGTGCTTTATGCAAGCCGGGGACGATGTGGATACAGTGCCAGGCGACCTTAGGGACTCTGACAGCTGTTGCCTCAAGTCTCCATCTGGGGCCACGTATGGTTCTCAGGCTGCCGGACACCTGCAGGCCAGGGGGCTGTGCCGTCCTGGCTTGGAGGAGAAAGGAGTGAGGCTTCCCGGGAGCAAGACTAAGCCCCAGCCGTGCCGTCACAGCCCTCCAAGGTTGCTGGGTGAGCCGGGAACTTAGCTGCAGGGATTAGACCTTGGGGCGTCTTAACCGGTCTTAAGGCCCCGTCTGTGCCGTGGTTATTTTGGGGTCAGCAGTTACTTTGGTGATAAGTCGTTTGGAAAAATCTCTGGGCCAAGCAGATCCCACTGGCCACGTCCCAGGGCGCAGCTGGGCCCCTCCGTGCCAGCTCTTCCTGCCTCTGTGCATGGCTCCCGTGCCAAGTGTCTGCTTGGACATCTGAGTTGTACAAACAGCTTTTTCCTCACATCAAGTGAAGAAAACGCTTTGGGCTTGGATTGTCTTTGCAAGTGACAGTCGTGCTTGGGGACACGAAAGCAGAGTCCCCCGAGCTGTCCAGGCAGGGTCTCGGGGGAGGACACGGCAGCCGCGTGGCCCCTGTGCAGGAAGAGGCTCCCGTTTCGGGGTGGTGTCAGAATTCCCGAGCGTGTCAGGAGCCCTGGGAGCGGCCCGGAGCCGGAATGCGGCAGGAGAGCCAAGGACGCCGGCGCCTGCTCTGCAAGGGCCCGGGCACTGGGCAGGGCGCGTTCCTCCGGCCATTGGGACCCAGCAGGCTGCTGCACCCTGGTCTGCTGGTAGGAAAACAGCAGTAGACAGAGGCCCGGGTGTGGTGGGGCCCGGCCATGGCTCCTGGGTGTCGGCACCTCCCACAGTCTCACCCCCAGAGGCTCCGTCACAGCCTGAGGGCAGGCTGTCCCTCGTGTTTTGGGGGTCCCCGTGTATGGGATTAGCACATCTGAGACAGGTTTCTTAGAAAGGAAAGGAGCTTTCTAGGTGGAGTGCAAGGACACCCGGGCTTTCCGGTGTGACGCGTGCTGTGACAACTCAGCTTCCACAGGTTGCAGCCAGTGGGGGTGTGCTTCCAGAAGGTTCCAGAAGGTCTAGGAAGCCCCTCCTGGTGGAGGGAGGAGCAGGTGATGGTGGCAGGAGACACAAATCTGGGTGGACCAGACACAGATGCAGGTTTTAGGAGGCAGGGGAGCCGAGGACACCTCGATCCTGTGTCGCACAATGACCCAGCTCCAGGATGCTCCCCCAGCTCCCCCGGCTCCCGGGTGCAGCGTGCGGCCCACGGCCAGTGCTCCTGGCGACGGTGGCCCCGTGCGTTTTACTCCGAGAGCAGAGCGGACTAAATGCACTGGAGTCGCTGTCCTCCTCCAAGGTGTCACGGCGAGGAGCACCGGGAATGTGCACAAGTGACCCGCACACCTTACCGATCACTGTGGAGCGCCTGCTTCTCCCCGGGAAGGGGCTAAGGGCTCCCAGATGCCCGGACAGGTCAGGCCGCGTCAGTGAGATTCCTAGAGCCGATTTCGAGGGGCGTTGGGGGCCAGCCATGGGGAGCTGGTGGCAGGGCTGACGACTGAACCGTTCATATTCGAGCAGGAGCGTGGGTCCAGCCATGTGCGACACCCCCTGGAGACTTTGCTCCCCTGTGCCCGAGGCCACACAGACGCAGGGGGCACACGTGGTACCACACACCTCTGGCATAGCGTCACCTCTGCCCACAAAGCTCAGCACGGGGTCTTGGGGGCCCTGTGCTTGGGAGCAAAGCACACCCTGGCATTGCCTGCCTGGTCCCCAGCGCACATGGACGCCCAGAGACATCGGATGCAGACGCCTCTGGGAGACCCGTGGGCTCCTGGAAGGACCCTGCTGGGATGCAGTTTGAAGTTTCTCACGCAAAAGTCACGCATAGATGGTTTTCATTTTTAACCTTTGTTAGTATGTATCTGTGTTATGTGAAAATCGCATTCTTTTTTCATCTCCTTTCCTGACTCCTTCCTCCATCTCTTGACCCCCTCGCCATCTGAAAAATACCTATCTATATATTTCCTATTGTCTGTCTTGTATTTTGCTCTTTATTTATATTTTACATTTCTAATACAAGAGAAACCATGCAATATTTAAATTAGTGTGACTGGTATATTTCACTTCACGTTATGGTCTCAAAAGGCATCCATTTGCCTACAAATGACTCAAGTTTTCCCTTCTTTATCGCAGAGTAGTTCTCCACTATGTATAAATACCCCATTTTCTTTATGCATTCATCTACTGATGGACATTTAGGCCACTTCCAAGATTTAGCTGTTATGAGTTGTTCTCGTATAAACATGGGTGTCCCTGTATCACTGTTAAAGATGACTTCAACTCTTTCTGGAAGATTCCAGAAGGGGAACACCTGTGTTGAATAGAATTTCCAGTTTTAATTTTTTGAGGAAACTCAAATTGATGTCCATAGTGGTCACACTAGTTTACACTGCCACTGGCCCTGTGGAAGCGTTGCTTTTCCTCCCACAGCCTTACCAACCTTGTTCGTTCGTTCTTTCTTTCTTTCTTTCTCTCTCTCTCTCTCTCTTTCCTTCCTTCCTTCCTTCCTTCCTTCCTTCCTTCCTTCCTTCCTTTCTTTCTTTCTTTCTTTCTTTCCTTCCTTCCTTCCTTCCTTCCTTCCTTCCTTCCTTCCTTCTTTCTTTCTTTCTTTCTTTCTTTCTTTCTTTCTTTCTTTCTGTACTGAATTTCTTTATTTGAATTGTCCTTCTTTCTTGATGATGGCCATCTTACGCTGGAGCGATGTGGAATCTCAGTGTAGTTTTAGTTTGTATTTATTGAATGGCCAGTGACAGTGAGCATTTGTTCATGTATTTATGGGGCATTTGTACTTCTGAGAAGTGTCTATTCATTTCAGTTACTCATTTTTTGATTGGGTCTTTCATTTGGGGAGTCTAATGTTTTTGAGTTCTTCATATATTCTAAATGTTAGTCTTCTGTCCAAGGAGTGGGTGCCAAAATTTCCCCCATCTTGTAGATTGGTTGTTTCTTTTGCTGTGCAGAAGCTTTTTAATTTTATATGATAGCAGTTGGTGCTTCATGATGTTATTTCTTGTGCAGCTGGCATTCTGTCCTTGTCTATGCTTATGTCTTCAAGGGTTTTACCTGTTTCATCTTGCTGCAGATGAAGTGTTTCTGCTTAACACTTAGATCTTTTACTCACTGTGATTTAGTGGAGAGAGATACGGGTCTAGTTCTAATCTTTCACGTGTGGATAGCTGGTCTCCCAGCACTGTTTATTAAAGAGGCTGTCTTTCCTCCAGCGTGTGCTTTTGGCCCCTTTGTCAAAGATCAGATGGCCAAGTGTGCCTGGGGTCACCTCTGCTTCTTCTGTTCCGTTCAGCTGAACTTTAGGTCTGTCCCAGTTCCATGTTTTTTTCTTTTTAATAATTTTTTTTATCATTGTAGCTTTGTAACTTCATTGTAACTTCAAACCCAGGTTGTGAGGCCTCCTGTTTTGCTCTTACAGCCTGGGATTGCGTGTGCTGTTCTGGTCTCTCCTGGAATTTTAGGACTGTTTTCTCTAGATTTGTGAGGAACGCTGTTGGGATTTTGACTGAGATTGCGTTGAATCTGGAGAGCCGCTTTGGGAGTATGGCCGTTCTGAGCGTATCAGTTCTGCCTCTCCGAGGACATGGAATGTCTTTCTGACGAATAGATTTTTTCAGATCGCTTCTCCTGTTGACAGAATCGGAGGTGACGATGACTGATCAAGACAGCCAGTGTGCTCCCGCTGTGCCGGTGCCGAGCCCAGTGCGGCCCTGCAGATTTGACGGGACATCTCAGAGCTGGGCAAGGCCGCTCCATGGTGCTTGGTCATTGGACCCCAGGTCCCTCAGCTGTGAACCAGGGCACTGGGCCTCTGCCCGCTCCTGCACTCATCTGGGGGCTGAATGGCATGTGGGTGGGGCTCTGCTGTGCCCCACGAGGGCCACGTCCTGAGGGGTGTTTATCACCAAGTGTGCCCCGGGCCCTCTGCACAGGAGGTGACTGGAAAGCAGCCATGCTTTAGGGGGAGGCTGAGACCAGCAGCAGGCGCCTCAGGACCGCAGGTCGCTCCTGCGTGCTCGGGCTCTTGGTGCCTGTCTGTTGCTTCTGTCTGGTGAGAAGGGGCCTGGGTGCTCACTAAGCATCTCTCTAGGCTCTGCCCCACTGAGACCCTTGGGGTCAGGGTCTAAAGGAGGTTCGCCGTGCGGTGTACGTTTCCACTCCCGGAGGGCCGAGCGTCTCCGAGGCCCCTGCGAACCTCCACTCCCGAGTGTCCATCCCCCTGTCGCCTGTCTGAGCAGTGGCCTTGGGTGGCTCCTTGCTTGGATCAGAGCAGACTGCTCTTACACATGGGAGACACACCTGGGCTCAGGGCTGGAGAAGCTCTTTCAGGCTTTTCTTGGAAATTAATGATCACAGAGACCCAGATCATGGCTGAGGTCCTCACTGTGCTGAAGGCTTGGCTTCCATCTAATGGGGTCTAAGGTGAGTGGATCTCGAGGCCCTGCCTTCCCTGAGTGGATTAATCCCTGAGTGCAGGGTGCGATGGGCTGACTGGAAGGTGAGGCCTAACTGGATGAGGTTGGGTCACTGGTGCCTTTGACTGGTGTGTCTGTTCCCTTCCCCTTCCTCTCTGGCTCTTCCTCTGCTTGGCTTCTCAGCCACCATGCGGTAAGCAGCCTTCCTCCACCAGGCCCTTCCACTGTTTAGGTCTGAGACCCAATGGACCATGGACTGAAGCCTGTGGAACCATGAGCCAAAATCAGCCTTTCCTTCTTTAAATTGTGTATGTCAGGTCCTGGTCAGAGCAATGAAAATGTAACACACCTAGGAATGCAGCTTTGTATGGCTTTGTGGAGGTGATCCAGTCCCCTGGGGTTTTATTTATTCAGCGTGAACATGTGCAAGAGATAGCCAAATCTAATACTTGCCAAACTCCAGACCAGAGAGAAAGATGAGTCTCGCACTGTTTTGTTTTGGGAGAATTTCACCCGAATATGCGTGTTTCCCCACACTCCTGAGCCCTGGATGCTGGCTCAATCCCTCTCTTCTCCTCAGCTTGTCTGCCAGGTTCACCATGATTTCAGCAAAGTAGACCTGGAGGTGCTGGGAAACTGAGGCTTTCTTAATGCCCCGGAGGTGACCTCAAAGCCTCCTGTGGTGGCAGCCTTCCCAGAGCAGCTTTCTGACGCCTGGCCATGTAACCTGAGGCCTTGTGCTTGCACACAGGTGCTGCTTGTCCACCCTACCCACTGTCCACCGCAGCCTCTGCAGGGTCAGCTGCTGCCTGGCCTCTCTTCTCATTCCCAGGGTATTTTCCTTCTCCCCTCACCTCTGGCTGGTATCATACCTCCTCTTGTATTCCAGGCATTTGTTTATTTCTCTAATCTGTTTTCATTATTTTTAGCCTCCCTGGTAACATTGGTTTTCCATGGCCCTTGACATACTCGGCATTCTATAAATGTTTAGTTCACAGTTAGTGAAGTAGTCGGATAGCTGTTAAGTAAACATCGGTGAAATCGTGTCCCAGGGCAGTTAGTGGGTTTCCTGTTGCTAGCCTACAACAATTCTTACCTGTGGAATCTTTCTTTCACCCCCACCTCCTGCAGTGGGATTTTTCTTTGGAGTTATTTTTCCCCTTTGGAATGATGCCTGTATGAACCTAGAGGTGGCTTAGGGCGCCTCTCCTTGTGGGGACCTCACCTGGTTCCCTTCTGTTTCCAGAGCCCTCAACATGTCCCTGGTGACTCTGCCCTTCTACCAGAAGAGACACAAGCACTTTGACCAGTCGTACCGCAACATTCAAACCAGGTACCTTCTGGACGAATATGCATCCAAAAAGTAAGTTGACACTACGGGTCAGACTCCTTGCGTTCTGGTGTGGGGTCTGGCGCTTAAAGGCAGAAACTCCCAGCCAGGCCTGTAGAGGGGCTGCTCCTCCCCGCAGGCCCTCGAGCTGTCCTGCAGATCCTGCCGGCCTGGCCGTGGCCCCTGGTGGGTCCTGAGCAGGATGCTCAGCAGAGCTCCCTGACGCTCCTCTTCCTCACACATCTCCGGCCTCAGGATCTAGAAAGTCATCCAGAGTCAAGGGTGCGCGCTGGCAGGGAGAGGCTGCTGGGGCGAGGCGAGGCGAGGCGAGGGGAACCCACGGTCAGCGCAGTTGTGCCACCTCACTAGCAGGGGTGACGCCTCGACAGCAGTCCCGCATATCTGGGGTTTAATGGGCTGCTGATGATTCGGAGGCCGTGGTTGGGGAGGGAGGGGACCTCCTGGCTGGGTGTGCTCAGCGGAAGGCGCCTGCCGCGTGTCACCAGCACCCTATATTTAGAGGCACTCGTGGACTCTTATTTAGTTGTCATCCTTGCAACAAACGCAGCCAAACACTTGCGGCCGCCCAGCAGTGCGGAGGCTCCATCCCTGGGATATATTTAATCACGGCTGCGAGCCAGGACAACTGTGCGGATAGGGGCTGTGGCGGGAGGGGACCGCGGGAGCCCAGGGGAGCTTTTCCAGCGAGGGGACCCTGCGCGGGCGCGGAGGGCAGGATGCACCGAAACGCAGGCCTGGGCTTGTGCGTGCTGGGTGTGTGTGGGTGTACATGCGTGTGCGTATGTGTGTACCACTGCGCGCACGTGTGTGTCAGTGTGCAGGAGCATGTGTGTCTATGTGCACATGTGTGCACCCCCTGTGGGCACACGTGTCCATGCTGTGTGTGCACATGTGTTTACATGTGCATAAACATGTGCCTGCCATGTATGTGCCGGTGTCCATCCACCTGCACGCCTGTGGGCACGCGTATGCATTGTGTGCTGTGTGCACACACGTGTGTGTGTGGAGGCGGTTGGGCTGCTGGGCCGCGAGTGTGCTGTGGGGTGACCCTCAGTACCGTCCTGGCACTCTGACTGTTCCCGCTGTGGTCCAGGCGAGCGTCCACCCAGTCCTCCGCCCAGAGGTCTCTCACACAAACGTCGTCTGCGAAGAGAGCGTCCAGCCAGACCTCAAGGAGGGCTGCGAGCGTGAGCACACGGGAAGAGGAGCAGGAGGATGAGCACAGGTAACCCCTAGTTGCTGCCCTGGCTGTGGCCCCAGCACTGACCTCTGCGGGGCTGGGAGACTACAGAGGGGACCGCAGGTCAGAGAGCACAGGGCCAGGCCTGCCCTGGGCCCCGCCCCGTCGTCCTGTGCCCTAGCGCTGTGCTGTGGCTTGGTTGGGGGGCGAGTTCTCCGCTGACGCCTTCTGCCCAGGGGCTGCAGCCTCAGGCCTGCGGGCTGGCACTGGCCAGGGTCCACAGGTCCACTCCTCCCCTTCCCACAAGTGGCCTCCAGCACCAGCCGCTGGGGATGAGGGCTGCATCCTTGCCCAGAGCAGTGGCCCAGGGCTGTGCGTCCCCACAAGGTCACCTTCCCGGAGGGAGCCGGGGCCGGCCAGTTGTCCCTGTGGAAAATGCATGGCTGTGGAGGGTTCTAGAAACCATCATACTTTACATTGCAGCGGAGTCAGCTCATGAGGGCGAAATGTCACGGGAAAGAGGTGGATTAGCGAAAGCGTCAGTCCTAAAATTATTCCCAGGTGATGAAAAACAGCTGGTGGTACTGCTCTGGTCTTTGAAGAACAAAATAAATAGCCAAATATATACTTGTTCTAGTCCCCACCCCTCTCTACTATTCCTAGAAAATCTTTTTCTATATCTATAAAAACTAAACCTGAAGGGAAAATGAAATTTGGGCAGACATGTTTCCTTTTGAAAGTTGCGTCATGACAGAGTAATCCATTTAATAAAACATTTTTTCCGGAAAGGTTAACCCTATTTTAAAACACATTTGAATTATCTTTTAAAATCTTAGGCAAAATTTCTATGTAAATACATATTATTGTGAATAGAAAACTCCCTTTGTTAAATACACACTTTCAAATGCGGGCACTGAAGTAACCTGCACTTTAAAAGACGGGTTGTTTTAAGCGGGATCTTCTCCTCGTGTTCGTGTCGGGGGCTGGGTGCAGGGGGCTGAGCCGTGCCCGTGTACTCACTCCCATCACTGTGTCAGCGCGGCTTGGTCCCAGGGCGCCCGACTCCTGCCCCGCAGCAGCCCCTGTGGGACGGGGCCGGCGGCCTTCTGTTCACCTGAGTGGCTGGGGTGGCTGTTACGGTAACTCTCGCAGTTTCTGGGAGGACGACTTTTGTAAGAGCCCAGGATGCGCAGAATGGGAAACCTTCTTAAAATGCGGGCTTGCAGTAATCAGTCGGCCTGGGCCTGGGTGTGAGTCTTGGGACTGAGCTGGTTCTCAGGACGGTGCCCCCAGCCCACCGTGATGCCCCCCACTGTGGGATCTCGGGCTGCCTCAGGACCCAGGGCGCCGCACACTCATCCCCGTGTGCCTGTCGTCCACACGCCGGCCCTCGGAGGCTCCGCCCTCTCTGAGGACGCACCTGTGGAGACCTTGTTGGAGGCCTCCGATGGGGCGGGCAGCTGCAGCAGGAACAGCGGCTGAGGCCCTCCCGTCTCCGCAGCCTCCCGCCGCGGCCAGCACCCATCGCCCGCTCACACATCCACGGCAGGCCCGGTTCCCTTCCTGGGCCACGGGGCTCTTGCGGAATATGAAATTGTGGCCCATTGATCAGAGCCTCTGCACAGATGTCACTGGGTCCCCACTGCCCCTCCCCGGCCTTAGTGAGAGCCAGGCCTCCCTGAGCCCTGTGACGGGCGCCATGAGACTCCACACAAGGTCAGCCTCACAGCCGACTGGTGGCAGCGGGGCAGAGATGCGTCCTTGATGTGCCAGTATGGGGGGAGCTCTAGCTGGACGCTGGTTTGGACTCTGCATCACGGGCCGACGGTGCTGGTGCCGGGAAGGCGCCCAGGCCCTGGGGCTCACGCGCAGCAAGCACACAGGATTGCACTGACGTTCGCACTTCCCGCTGCACAAGTGGCTGGCGAAAGATCCTGTGACCCGTGCTGCTCAGTGGACAGAGGCAGGAGGAGGCCTGCGCGGTCAGCAGTCTCAGGCCAGGCGTCCCCTGCCCTGCACCCCTGCCGCCTGGTGGGGAGGGGAAGCCGATGGGCGTCTTCTCCTTCCTGGTTGGGACCCACAGCCACACGTCAGTGCCGTTGACACTCGCGTGCAGACGCCCACGAGTGTGGCGTGTGCCCCTCGGGGGACGCGGTGTCGGGGGAGACCCCGGGCTGAGGTGTGACGTGAAGCTGGGGGACTGGCGCGGTGATCCCGAGGCCCCCGGCTGGGTGAGCTGTGCGGGAGGGTGCAGGGAGGCCAGGCGTGAGGACGGCGCCCAGGCACGGGCAGGGCCCGGTGGTGCAGGCGGGGCTGCGGGGCGCAGGGAGTGCTGGCCGGATGGGGGAGATTTTGGTTCCCCCGGGCGTCTTTCTGTGCAAAAGCGCCGCAGCAGTCCTTGAATTCTGGCCTCAAACTTCCTCAGCGCCCAGGTCTTTCTTAGTTTGATTTGTGTCCTCGGCCAGCACGGACCACCGGCTTACTGGGTGGGCTTGGCCAGGGCCCTGGGTGGACCAGCGCCTCCGACCTGGGCCATTTCCCACCCTGTCTGGGCTCCCAGGGCTCGGGTCACCGGCTCCAAGTGCCCACCTTGCGGCGTGGGAGGGTCTGGGCGTGGCCGTGGGGGCGAGGCCCGAGGGCCAGGCTGTGTCCTGCTGCCCCTCCCCCGCCCCCACTCCTGCTGGCGGTGCAGCCCAGTGGGCATCCAGTGGGGCTGACTGTGGGGCAGGTTCCGGGAACCCAGAGCGGAGAGGGGCTACCCGTCCTTTCTCAATCACGGAGCTCACGGGGAAAGGAAGGAGTTTTGCATTTCAAAGAGTGGGGCAGGGGCCAGGCTGGCTTTGCAGGAAGTTCACGGCTCTGGTGAGGGAGGTGACGGGACCCTTTCCCCATGGGATGGCACCCTGTGGGCTGCGGATGGGGTGGCTCGGGCACCCTGCGTTTTCACGCAGCCTGGTCCTGTGAGTTGGTGCAGCCGTGGAGGGGGTCCTGGTGCCCCGTCCTAACCGGTCGCTTTCGTTCTGGCCTCGGCCTTTCTACAATGCAGTCACATTTCTTCTTGCCTCCTTTATGGCTTTAATTCCTCCGGATTCTCTGGGAAGTGGCAGCCTCCCCGAGGGACGGTGTGCAGCGGACTCCGCATCTCTGGAATTCTCATGTCTGTCCCAGCAGACCTGGCAGTGCCTGGAGGGGCGGCCACAGCCTTCGTTCTGAGCCCCCCGAGGGCCCTGTCGCCCGTCCTCCACTGCGTGTGCACCCGTGCACTTGGAGGAGAGCGCGGTGTGTGCCCGCCGCCCTTCCACCGCTCCCGCCCTGGTGCCCGCGGCTCCTGCGCAGGCCCTGCGGTCTGGCCAGCCCCTCAGCCCCTCACCGCTTCCTGTGTGGCCTCCACCCCCGCACTTCGCCGTCTTGGAGACCAGGGCTGAGGACGCACAAGCACCTCGCTCTTGCTGTCCTCTCGCGCTCGGGACCCAGGGAGGCCTGTGAGGGCCCACGCCCCGGCCTGACCAGCTCTCGGCTCCCAGGTACCGGTCCCTGGAGGCGGCCTATGGGGAGGCCAAGAGGCAGCGGTTCCTCAGCGAGCTGGAGCAGCTGGAGCAGGACGTGCACCTGGTCCGGTCCCACACGCGCAGCACGCTGGACAAGTACGCCCTGCAGCAGACGGTAGGGGCCCGAGCGCGGAGCCTGGGGCCCCGGGCCAGTGGCAGCGCCCTGACCACGTGCATCTCCCTTCCCGCGGCCAGGTGGAGGACCAGAGGGCCTGGGAGAGGCACGTGTTCGAGGAGCGGATGAGCCGGGCACCCGAGATCCTGGTGCGGCTGCGGTCGCACACGGTCTGGGAGAAGATGTCCGTGCAGCTGTGCTTCACCGTGCAGGGGTTCCCCACGCCCGTGGTGCAGTGGTGAGTGCCACGGTGGGGCCCACGGGGACACAGACCCTAAACCTGCTTTGTGGGCTGCCATACTCAGGACTTTGGGAGGCTGAGGCAGGAGGCTTGCAAGTTCAGTTCAGCCCACACAACTTAGGGACTTAGTAAGACCCTGTCTTAAAATAAAAGAAGTATAAGTGAAAAAGGACTGGGGGACGTTGCTCATTGTGAAGGCCCTGGGTTCAACACATGCACACACACACACTCGTGCGCGCGTGATACGTTCACACACGGAGTTCACAGAAAGTCCGTTTAAATGATCCGCTGGCACTGGAAGTTAAGTGACTGTGATCCAGCCGAGTTTTCTGAGCACCTTCTGTGGAAGCCGGTCCCGAGATGCCCTGTGCCTGCGCCCAGCCCGGGATGGACTCAGAGCAGAGCTGCATGTTCCCTTCCTGCCCCGGGGGAGCCGGTGTAGCTCTGGAAATGCTCACAGGTCCCAGGGGCCCTGCCTGGTCCATGTCCGTCCTGGATCGGGGGACCGTGGGTGGTCAGTTGGCCTCAGTGGAGCTTCCGACGCTGTCCATACGCCCAGGAGGCCGCGTCCCACTCTCGGGGGAGGTGGAGCTCGGGCCGACCTGGGTGCTGCGGGTCGAGTGCCCCTCACTGTGCTCCAGGCCCGTGGGTGGGGCGCTGCAGACCGACGGGCCTGTGGGACCCAGCCAGAGCCACTGGGCCGCTGCACAGAATCGGACCAGCTGCCAAGCCTGTGGCGGCCGGGGGCTGCGCGGGGTGCGCCTCGGCCTGCGCGGCCTCTGCGGGCTCTGGTCCGCGCCTGGTGGGAGGTGCAGGCGGCGGGCTCTGAGCAGGCAGGGGCGGGGACACCAGGAGGACACCACGATGTCTCCCTTGCCAGGTACAAGGACGGCAGCCTGATCTGCCAGGCAGGTGAGCCCGGCAAGTACCTGATCGAGAGCAAGTACGGTGTGCACACGCTACAGATCAACAGGTGAGGACGGCAGCGTGTGCATGGGGCGTGTGCCTGGGGCACGCGCGTGGGCCCCGAACCCACGTTCGGAGTCTGGAAGCAGACGTCAAACTGGAAAGATGCCCGAGATTTGCTTCCCGGGCCTCGCCGTTTCTGGGGGAGGGAGGGAGCCCCGCTCACCCCGGTGTCCGCAGAGGGGCATGTGTTCCTGGGAAGCACAGGCACGGCCAGCGGTGTCAGGAACGTCCTGGCGGCCGGCCCGCAGCCACATGTGACAGGGGTCTGCCCACCTGCATGGCCGCCCAGCCAGGCGCTCGGAGAAGCACGGCCTCGGCCTCCTTCCTGTGACACCCACACCCAGGCCCGGGTCCCCTCTGCAGCAGGCTGTCCACAGCAGCAGCCCATGCCCCCGCAGGACAGCCGGGGATGAGGCGACCCCGGCTCTGGCCTGGTCCTCCGGGTGAAGCTGCTTCACTAGACGCACGCCGGGCCTGACCCCTGCCCCAGGACGACTGCGTGCCGGATGCCACTCTGGACAGCAGACAGACCTGAGCAGAGCGCCAGGCTGGGCCCGGCCACGGGTGGTGCTGAGCCGTGGGCCAGGGTGGACCCTCCAGGGAGGTCACCCACATCCCGGGAGCTCATCACCGGTCACATGTTACCTGGGCAGGGCTGGGAGCTGGGCTGGGCTGTGGGTGAGGAGCCTTAGGTTAGGGAGCCCCTGACGGGCTCTGAGAGGTGCACGAGTTTCCACAGAGGTCACAGGTGGGGCCCCCAGGCCGGTGTGGGCGGGACTGGGGAGCCCTGCCTCTTCTGGGGAGCCTGTTCCGGTCTCCTCTCCTGGGCGGGTGGAGATGGTGTCTCTGCGAGCAGACACCTGGCTTCCGGGCTGCATTTTACACAGAAAACAGCCTCCTTCTCTCAGGTGGGAGAAGTCACGGTCGCCCGCGCTGGCGGCACTCAGACTTTCCCTTGGGGGTAACATGGGCCGAGACCAGAGGCCAGGACTCAGGCTGGGTAATGACCACTGCAGGCTGGGCTTTGCGCAAATGTGCTGTCGCTTAGAAATGCAGGCAGCGCCCGTTCCCGAGACCCTCTTATCTCCCAGTCTTCTGATTCCAACTGGGACATTTTTAGCAGATGAAATAGTAATGATCTGCAGGAAAAGCGCGCAGGGGAGCACCGCTGAGAGCTGGTCTCAGCTGTCCGTTCCGAAGTGCTGAGCTCCGCGCCACCCGACCCGGCGCCTTTGGGTGTGGAATGCGCGCCCGCCCTTCCCCCCCAGGCCTGGCTGCCGAGTGGGTGACGTTTGCTCCTATGAATATTCTTTGACCCCTGCAGAAGCGTCCTAAAGTGCTGAGAACCGCGCCCACCCTTTGAGCTACTGAATGGAAACTTGTCATGGTGCTATTTCGTCTGCTTAGTGGACTTTCTCTGGGGACTCGCACTGCGGCTCCCATTTCTTCAAGGAATTCTAACGTCGCTCTCCTATTTTTATAGCCGTGTTTAAATTCCACATTAGCAGCCGTGCCATCCCTGATCCTGGCAGGGCGCTCCGGAGACTCGACTTTTCTTGTACTTTAATTTTAGACTTCGGATGTTTGCCTTTTGATTTGCGTTAAATTCTGAGTCCAGTGTCAACTGCCAGTCATCTTGCTGGGTTTTCTGCCCACCTGTTAAACATGAATAGCATTAGTTCTGGGGGTGATGCTTCACACGGAGGCCTCGGGGCAGAAGCGTCCCTGTGGAAGCCGTGGAAACAGAGACCCGGAAAGCTGACCATTCCAGGACGAGGTTCCCCGCAGCAGGAAGTCAGGCTGGGTCAGGCCGGCTCGCTCAGGGCTTTCTCTGGTGTGGCCTTGGAAGGAGCAGGGCTGGGTGCCCCCGGTGTGGGGAAGCACGGGTCGGGGTCCCCTCGGCGGTGGTGAGGGTGGGGTCAGAATGCACTGTGGACGCGGCCTGCTGGGGTTGGGGCTGCTGTGGACGCGGCCAGTGGGAGGTCTCCCCCACGTGGCTGCCAAGGATATGAGCTTGTGCACCCCTCTGTCTGCGCATGGCTTACGCAGTACGTCTCTCGCCGCAGAGCAATGTAAGACTTGCCAGGTGACGGGGCCTGGAATGGAGGCGCCAGCCCACCCTGCCCCGAGCCCTGGCCTTCATCAGCTGGGCTGGTGTTTATGGTCCAGGGCGTCCTTGCTGCCCGAGGGACCGTGGCCCTGTGCCCTGAGTGTTTGCTGTGGGCTCACCCCCTTCTCCTGCCTGTGCCCGGAGAGCTAACCGGTTACTTTACCCGCTGAGCAGCGATCATGCTGCAGTGGCTCAGCAAGCAGAAGCAAGGTTCACCTTGAAATCTCAGGCCGTTAGGTGAGCAGGAGAGGCAGAAGCTTTGCCCCAGGCCCAGGCACAAACCACAAGGCGGAACAAAAGTCGTATCATTGGGCTTCCGTGCGCAGCAAGTTTATGAACCTTTAAGTGCAGGCTTTTACTGTGGTTTAAAGAATCGTTAAAATACACATTGGAGCAGAAAGTTGCAGCATACTGGAGAGACTTGTTTGAAAACTGTAACGCAGTTTGGGAACTGTTACACCAAACACTACCGGAAGGGTTGGGCCGGGTGGTACTGCCAAGGTCTTCGTGAGCCTGCCGGTCTGTGGACAGCTCCTCGGGCACGCATGGCACTCTTGGTAGCCATCCTCTCCCGACTCGGGATATGGGGCAGGTGACCACGGACTGGGCAGCCCCCTCCAGTTGGACAACAGTCTTCCGAGAGTCCTGCTGGGGCCCTGTCCCGCTACGTCAGAGCCTGGACTGTGCTTCTGGGTGACCCCTGCGGGCCTGCAGGTCAGGAGAGGTGTCTTCCTGGACTTCCAGCCGGGCCCGCCTGTTACTGCTGCAGGGTAGGAGGGTGATGGAGGAAGGGCGGGGTTGGTCCCAGGAGAGGGTCACCCCAGAGGCCAGCACTTGGCAGTGCGGAGGCATCCACATGTTGGCGTCTTAGCGAGTCGTGCATGCACTGGCACCCCGCCGCCAGGGTGTGGGGCACCTGCAGTGCCTGGAAATCCCATAGCACAGTGGTTCCCAATGAGCTCGGGCCAGAGTGGCAGCCAGGGCCTGGCCTCCAGAGCAGCCTGGGGACGGACGCGTGCAGGGCGTGAGTCCACACGGACGGGCTGCTGAGTGACCTCTCCTGAGCAAGAGCGTGAGAAGGAAGAGGCGCTGCCTGAGCCGGGCCCGATGGTGCACATCTGTAATCCCAGCACTCGGGGAGGCTGAGGCAGGCGGATCACAAGTATGAACCCAGCCTAGGCAGCTTAGGTATTTAGTGAGACTCCATCTCAAAAGATAAAATGGTGTGAAGGCCTGGGTTCAGTCCCCAGCACACACACTCTCACGAAAGCTGGATTTGAGCTTCCAGAAGGGAGGGAAGGAGTCCCAGCAGAAAGCACAGGTCTCTGAAACTTCTCTTCCCTTTATTGGAGACACTGAATATTTTGGCCAAAGACATATTTTCAGCTCCTGGAGAAATAGAAAATAAAAATAGCAATGATCTCCAAGGAATGAGTTTTGTCTCTGAGGGCTTTGGCCTCTTAAAGTAAGACTCAGGCGAGCCTTTTCTGATCTCAAAGGTGGGATTTTCTGGTTCTACTTCTCTCGGTTAGGAGCTCACTCAGGGCGTCGCTTGGTGGAGGGAAGCTGGCGGTGAGAAGGCGGTGCTGGGGCCTTCGCGGGCCACTCTCTAACTCTCCCGTTAGCTGGACAGCGGCGACTCTCGCCCAGGCCCCCACCCTCTCCTGCAGCAGCTCACAAGGCTCCCTCCTGGGGCCCCTGGGATCAGGGCGGTGCTCCCCGCTGTGGGGTGGGCGGGGCGGGGGCGCGTGAACTCAGTCCTTGCCATTTTCAGGTCATGGTCCTGATGACACAACACACCCATGACTCTCCTACTGGGAGGTCTCGGTGTTGGGGTTCAGGACATGATCTCCATGAAGTGGGTCTTGGCGAGACTGAGGTGGCGCTGCCTGTCCACACCAGGAGGCTCGAGGGTCCCCAGCCACTCTTGTGGACACAGCTCTGGTTCCTGTCTGGGACCCACTCAGAGTGACCATCCTGGAGGCTTAGGGACAGAGATGGTCACAAGCTTGGCCTGCCGTGACCAGCATGCAGCGCGGTCGGGGAGAGGACCCCAGCCCAGTGCCGCTCTGGGCCACTTGGGGTGTGGCAGGGCTCTGGGACCCGGCAGGTCCAGGTTCCTATGATGACCCCTTGTTCCTGGCACGGATGGCTCTGCTGGGGTTGGCAGTCACCAAGCCACCAAGTCACAAGAAAACCTGTGAATGTGTCGAGGTAGAGAAGCAGGGGCGGCACGGCCCGCACTGTTTGGGGCAGAGTGCCGAGCTCTGGAAGTGCTCACACCTTGTCTTTCTCAACGCCAAAGCCTGGCTGAGGCCTAGGCGTCACTCACCGCGTCTGTGATTAATATCTTCCGTGCTGCTGTTCCAAGCACAGCTGGCATTGTTTGCGAGCACATCGCTCACGCTCGGCCATCCAGGTCAGGCCGTGTGCTTTCCAGGAGCATGGCGTTAGTGTCGGGACTGTGCGGTTCCCAGAGCTGCCCACAGACGTGATCTTGCTTCTTCTCTCCAAGGGCGGACTTTGACGACACAGCCACCTACTCCGCGGTGGCCACGAACGTCCACGGACAGGTGTCCACCAATGCCGCGGTGGTGGTGAAAAGTGCGTAGGGCCCTGGGCGGCTGGGAGGGAGCCCAGGTGGCCTCCTGTGTCTCAAAGTTCGCCCGCTGTCCTCAGGGTTCCGCGGGGACGAAGAGCCCTTCCACTCCGTGGGACTCCCGATCCGGTGTAAGTACACCTTGATGTCCTTTTTATCCAGAAAGGCATGTAGTGGCGTGGCAAACTATTAAAAATGTTTTCTAAAGCATGCATTTGAAGCTCCCCGGGTTCCACTGGCCAGCGTTAGTGTGGGCCGGAAAGGAGCCCCGATCCTTGCCTGCGATTCCTCACGGCGCCGTCTCACGAGGGAGGCCCTCCTCCCTCCCCGAAGAGTCCCCCGTCATTTAGAGAGCGAGCAGCTCCTAGAGCTGGCCCCGCACCCGTGCCTGACAGCTTCTCCTGCGGGAGTCCTGCTCCTGCCCCCCTCCTCCGTCCTTGTCCTCCTGCCCCTGGGCACCACCGCAGGCCATCGTCTGCCACCGCCGGCCCTGCTGGGACCCGGCCCAGGCCGGCTGGCTGGCGCGCACAGCCCAGGGCGGAGACCGAGGTGGCGGGTGCTGGGAAGGAGAGAACCAGGTCCAGGGTCTCCCCCGAACCCGGGCTCTGTGGCTTGTTTATGGTTTGGGGAGGAGATTTAGGGCTGACCGTGGGTTCTGAAAGCATCCCTGCGTGCCATGGAAGCTCGGCTGGAGGCTTTCGTGGTACACACCAAGTGCTGGTGGGCGAGGAGCTGGGTGCTTACCGCCCTTCCGGGCCGATCCTGTCTGGAGGCTGCTGAGTGCTCTGGGTGGGGTTCACATCCGATCAGTTCCACATGTGTTTATCACACGGGCACCCAAGCCACCAGAGGCACCGGAGAGAAGCTCCGGCCAACGCTGGTGGCCTGAGGGGTCCTGGTGGGCCCAGTCCTCGACAGCAGGATTGTCCCCGTGTGCCCAAGATGGGGGCGGGGTGCTCCTGCCACCTCCCTAGTTTCTTCTACTGGCTGGAAATGTATCCAGGTGGGACCCTGGGTTATTTACAGTAGTCACAACACACTTGCTGTCACTATCGCAATAGTGACCATGGGTCACGTCTTCACCACCATTTTTAACAAACATAGATATTCTGCATTTCCCTTCAGTTTCTTTCAAAAATCCAAGTCAGATCCCTACAACACAGATCCGAGCCTTGAGCTTCAGCTGCTCCTGGAGAACTGCGCTATCCTGGTGCTTCTCCCGGCGGGCTGGCCCTGTCCTGAGGTGTGCTGATCGCCTCGTACCCCCCCATGCACGCTTGCGCGCGTGTGTAAATCAGAGACTGCTGTTTCGATCAGCAGACGCAGGGCTGTGTTTCCTCCAGGACACCTCTGCTTCTCCCCTTGCAGTCTGAGATGGGGCCTGGTTGCTCCTCTGGGCTAAGGAGCACCCTACAGTTTATTCTGAAGAGGGGGACACTGTGGTCTCACAGCTGATGTGGCTTCCCCAGAGACTCCTCTGGCTGAGGAGGTGGGACACAGACTACTCCAAGGTTGGGGTCCATGCGGTGTCCTTGCCCAGCCTGCCCCTAGTGACTAGTGTCCTGCCTTCTGGTCGAGTGCAGATTTGGGGGACCCAAACCTTCAGGGGCTTAGAGGAAGTGGTGACATGCCAGCACTCCAAGGTGACGCTGGGAGGCATGGACCCTGGGTGCTGACCTCTCGCCCCACCCCGGCCCCCCGCCCTGCAGTGCCCCTGTCCTCGGTGATCCCGTACACCCACTTCGACGTTCAGTTTCTGGAGAAATTCGGCGTCACTTTCAGGAGAGAAGGCGAGACCCTCACGCTCAAGTGCACAATGCTGGTGACACCGGACCTGAAGAGGGTGCAGCCGCGGGCCGAGTGGTACCGGGACGGTGAGCAACATGACGTCCTGGGTCCACAGCCCAGGGCGCTGCCCCGGTCATTCAGGCGGGAATCGTCTGTAAAGGTCGGCTTTGGTGACCCCACCACTGCCCTAGCTAGAGCCCCGCTCTGTCCCCACTGCCTCTCCGGCCGCTGCCCACGTCCTGTGCTCTTCTGCACCGAGCCGGACACAGAGCCAGAATCCACCAGGAAGCCTGGCCGGTCCTGCCTCCCAGGGCTTGGTGGTGAATTCCCTCGAAACTCCTGTGTTCAAAAGTGGGGAGCTTGGGGGCGACTGGATCCGTGAGTCAAGGGCCAGAGACGGGAAGGGTCTGGGGACAAGAGTGCACCTGCAGGTCTCGCCTGGCCGCCAGGGCCCAGTGGGTGCACTGCTCGCTCTGCCAGCACAGTCCATTGCGGCCCCGTGCCCACGGGAGCCGCCTTTCCCGCCTGCAGTGTCCCGCATATGCATTTCCATGACAACGGCTACTCTTTGGCCTGATCCACCATAGGGTGTGAAGTCCCAGTCGGTGAGCCCTGTCAAATGTTCCGGTCAGGTTATGTCTTTTCTGTTACAAGGTCGCTGAACAAAACCCCCATCACGCATCTCCAGTGTCACTGCAGGAGGCTCCTGGCCCTGTGATCTGGTGTCCAAACTATGGGCCTATTTCAGAGCCATCGAGGTGCTCACCTGCACAGGAGCTGGAGACTCCCTTAGCCTTCTTCGTTTTTGTTGAATTCAAGGGCCTCCCGGTCACCCTAGGGCTTGTGAAGGGCACTCACACGCACAGAGCACACACATACAGAGCACACGCATACAGAGCACACGCATACAGAGCACACACAGCAGACACATACAGGGCACATACAGAGCACACATACAGAGCACACACACACAGAGAACACACATACAGAGCACACGCATACAGAGCACACACAGCACACACATACAGGGCACACACAGAGCACACATACAGAGCATGCACAGAGCATACTGACCACACACACAGAGAACACACATACAGAGCACACACACACAGAGAACACACATACAGAGCACACGCATACAGAGCACACACAGCACACACACAGAGCACACATAGCACACACATACAGAGCACGCACAGAGCATACTGACCACACACACAGAGAACA
>RJWM01016637.1:25671-45067 GCA_004363535.1 Dasyprocta punctata
TGAGCACACACACAGAGAACAAACACAGAGCACACAGAGCACACAGAGCACACACACAGCACACAGAGCACACACAGAGCACACAGAGCACACACACAGCACACAGAGCACACACTCAGAAGGAGAGAGAGAGAGACCCTGCTGGGTGAAAGCAGCTGCTCGTTTGGTCTTCTTGGTTTCCATTCTTGAGTGTTTTCCACAAGCACCTGGGCATTTGCTTTTCGTCTGCCACGCCCCTGTGGATGCCTTGCCGTGCTCTGCTGGTCCATCGTGTTTTGTAGTTTACTCTGCAGCCTTTGTGGTGGGCGCTTGCTGCCCTGAGCACTGTCGTGTGGAGAGCCTGAGTCCTAAGTCCCCGTGGGGCGATGGCAGGGAGCCTGCTGATGCTTCTTGTGGGGGTGGGGCAGCCCTTGGTCTCCATGTGGCCCAGGCCACCTTCCACTCTGTCCCCCAAGCCTCCCTGGGAGAGTGAGGTCTCCAGAGTCCGTGCAGATTTTCTTTGACTCACCGGTGACGTCTGAAGCTGGCCTCGAACTCTGACCTCTTCCAGACGTGCTGCTGCAGGACTCCAAGTGGACCAAGATGTTCTTTGGGGAAGGCCAGGCCTCACTGACCTTCAGCCACCTGAACAAGGATGATGAGGGGCTGTACACCCTGCGGATCGTGTCCCGTGGCGGGGTCAGCGACCACAGCGCCTTCCTGTTCGTCAGAGGTGGGCTTGGCCTGGGCAGCAGAGGCCCCAAGGCCAGGGTGGGGCAGAGGCTGGGGGAGCGCTTGGGCGGGGCCCTAGAGGAAGCAGCTGTTCCCAGATTGCGCCCCACCACTGGGCAGGTGTGGGAGAGAGGGCCGCGGGGTGAGGCTCCGAGCCACCCCAGAGCTCAGGCGGGGGAGGAGGGAGGGACACAGTGAGAGGGAGGGACCCCAGCCCTCCTGGCGGATCTCAGCCCCTCCTGCCCCGTCCTCGCCCGGCCTGGGGAAGGTGCTCCTCCTCCCGTTGCCTGGAGAGAGGAGTAGCCCACAGTGCGCCAGGCCGTGCCAGGCATCATGCGCGCATTACACACGGGTGCCTGGAACGTCCAGTGTATGGCGGCACCTGTCACATACGTGCACACGTGTGGGGTGTCTGTGTGCATGCCTGCCTCACAGACACACGAGTTCTCGTAACAGTTCCATGAGAAACTGAGACCCTGAGTCCCGGACTGGGGGCGCAGCTCTAAGGCGCAAGGCCGGGCCGGGCCTGCTGGAGTGGGTCTGTGAGCTCGCGCGGGGGGCTGCCCCCCTCCTGCCCGTAGGCCCTGCACGACCAGCGGCCTCTGCAGCCTCCAAACCCTCAGGCTCCCCACGGAGCCCTCCCCCGAGGACCCACACGGCGTCCTCTGCCCTGCCTGGCCAGCCCGTCCTCTCCGTCCTGACCCGCGGCTCGTCTTACCTGGCTTTTGTCCACTGCCCCATCTGACGGCCGGACACAGTGATGTCCAATGGGGACGTCACCCCCATAAGGCCTGGCAAGGCCAGGGCTTCTCGGGCTCTGTGGGTGGAAAACGCCTTGTCGCACGCATAGCAGGAACCGCAGCTCACACTGCCCCACCACAATCTCACATCCCCGTGGGCTGTGCTGTGCTCCCCACGCTGGCAGTCAACACCCCCCAAGTGGCAGTGGGAAGAGCAGGAGCCTGCTGGGGAGCTGAGCCCTCCTGGGGGCACCGAGGGGGCCCACGTGGGAACCCCTGGCTCGGAACGCCCAGGAGCCACACGGTGTGGCCCTGCGGAGGTGGGGGCAGCCAGGGCCACGGGCAGGGCAGGCCGGGAGGAGGGGCCGAGTCCTCCAGCGAGGCTGCGACAGATCTGGAAACTGAGTCCAGTGAGCAGGCAGTGTGCTGGAGCACAGATCTGGGCGCGCGTTCCCTCACGCTGGAGAGAAGCCCCGCTTCCCGAGGGGCGAAGGTGACCTCCCGCAGGTCAGCAGCACATTGTGAGCCATTTTGTCACCTCAGAGGGACACGCAGAGCTGAGCTTTCACTCAGGCCCAGTCACGAGGCGTCAAGGCCCTGAGCGTTTCGGAGAGGGTTTGAGAACACACTGGAGTGAGCTCACCTTTCCCGACGCCACCTGGACAGAGCGGGCAGGGGTGCGGGCCAGCTGAGGCCACGGGCAGTGCCACCCGCTGAGGACTGTGGCGCTGTGCCCCTCCCCAGATGCCGACCCGCTGGTCACAGGTGCTCCCGGAGCACCCATGGACCTGGAATGCCACGATGCCAACCGGGACTACGTCATCGTGACCTGGAAGCCGCCCAACACGACCATGGAGAGCCCGGTCATCGGCTACTTCGTGGACCGGTGAGTGACACGGGGCCTCCCGCCATCCGTGCCGTGGGCGCAGCGCCTCTGGGTCCACCTCTCGGCCCTGGCTGAAACGGCACTGCCCGCGGGCATGGGCTCCATCATGCTCCTGGCTGGGGTTTGGCAAATGTTGGCTGCTGGGCTGAGGCAGGGCAGCGCCTCGGGCTTCTCTTTGTGGAAGTTGTGCCCTGCACCCCATCCCGTGCTGGGTCAGGCCTGTGCCGGGCGTGTGGGCTGGGATGGTGGCTGGTGAGCGTGAGGGGGAGCAGGGCGGCCCCGTGCCCACATCCTGCTTGTCTTCTGTGGGAACCGAGCCTGCCTTCTGGTTTCCAAGTGAAAAACATCAGTGCTCTGCAACAGCGAGCAGAAACACCAAAACAACACCCAGGATCCAGAGGCGGATTTATTTATGTCAACGGGTCATTCCCAGAATACCAGGCCCTGACCTCTGGTGGTCTAGGGCTTACACTGGATAAGCAAGCAGTGTGGAGGCAGAATGGCTGGTCAGTTGGGGATTGGTTTATACAATGTGCATCACAGTGACCAGCCGTATCTAGGAGACAGAAGCAACCAGAACTGCAACAGGAACTGTTACCTGGGCAACTGAAGGATACCGGCTGGGGGGCATTTTCTGTTACACTTCAAAGTACAAAACATTGTCGCTCATCTTTGAGTCAGTAACTTAAAACTAGATCATCATGAAAGTCAAGGAAATTTTAACTCTGGTTTTCCTTTACTTGGTAGAATTCTCAGAGCCTGGGGTGAGGTAGGAATCCTTAGAGGTGGAATTTGCGCCTCAGATGCAAATTTTAATCACAGGAAGAAGCTGTAGTTGAAAGAACTGTCTATGGGAATGAGACAGGGCCCAAGCTCTAGGGTGATAAAAGGTTGGTTCCTGGTGGAATTAGGACTGTACATAGATAACATGGTAAAATAAGCTGGGTTTTCCAGAAATGAATCAATCCATGGGGTTTTGGCTTAGGCAGACGAAATCAAATTTTCCACTCCAATGGAGACACTTATTACACTAACATATTCACTGGCAGGATAGTTTGATGTGCTACAGACGGATCTGTGAGTGTATTTTTCAGGCTTAACCTTGAATTAAAAACAAATAACAAATACAAGCCACCTCTGTGGTGTGTCCGATAATATTTCCAACCATTTTGCCAACACTATTCCACATGCATCTCGGGTAATCTGCACCCCTTTCCCTTTGTTAAAAACACTAACTCGAGGGAACGTTCCAGAAACTGGAGCCTCGCCTTGCCCTCCGCCCAGGACTCGCCGACCTGGGTCCAATGCCCCCAGCCCTCCGGAAGGGCAGGCGAGCGGGACGGCTTCCGGTGGCTGAGGGGCCCGCCTCCTCCCTGCAGGGACTGGGGCTCTGAGCTGGAGCGGCCGGCCGGAGGCTGCCTTTGCCCGAACTGGCCCTTTCTTCTGAGGCCTTATGGAGATTTCATACGTAAATTTCCCAACTTTCCCTACATTTCCAAACCTTACTTAGTACTGGCAAAGGGATTCTCCATGAGAAGCGCTGTGGAAAGGAACAGCTTTCCCTCCTCAGCGGCCCGGGGCTGCCCCTGGGCCGGTTCCCTGCTCGTCCTGGGTGTGGGGCACGCAGGGAAGGCAGTGCCAGACCAGCCCGGAGCACGCGCGCCCCAGGGGTCCGTCACCCACAGTGGGGAAGAGCAGTGGGAGGCCCGCCGAAGTGAACTTCCGAGGAGGCTTTACCTGCGTGCGTTTGGAGAGGGGTTGATTTTAAACTGCGAGTTCCTAGTGGTTACCTGTCTAGCTATCTGTCACCTGTCATCATCTATGCCTACACAGGTATGAGCTGTATCTTATAAAGACTCAGGTAATCAATTTGTCTATCAGCCATGTATCTATCGATGCGTCTGTGTTTACCTCTACATAGATACAAGCTGTAAATTATAAAAACTCATGATTATTCTGTCGCCTATCTCTATCATCTATCCTCCATCACTTATCATCTCTGCCCAGATACAAGGTATACATTATAAAGATCCTATCCGACTCAGTCCGTTTGTCTGTCTGTCACCTACGCATCTATCTGTGTGCTTCTCTATCTCCACACAGGTAGAAGCTGTAAATTATAGACACACGACATTCTGCCATCCCTTCATCTCTACGTAGGCAGCATCTCTATATAGCTCCCTACCTATGCCTATATGCACCTGTTTCTGCATGGCCAGCCTCTTAGCAGGGCGGACTCACCCGTGGGGACATCGCCCGTGACAGGACGTGCGAGTGACCAGTGGTGCCTGCGGTGCCCCGTGCCACTCTCTCCTTCCCTCTGGTTCTGCCTTCCAAGGTGCGAGGTGGGGACAGACAGCTGGGTGCAGTGCAACGACGCACCCGTGAAGGTCTGCAAGTACCCCGTGACGGGCCTTGTTGAGGGGCGGTCCTACCTGTTCCGCGTGAGGGCCGTCAACAGCGCGGGCACCAGCCGGCCCTCCCGGGTCTCTGCCGCCGTGGCTGCCCTGGACCCTGCCGACCTCCGGAGGCTGCAAGGTAGGTGGGCACCGCGGGACCCAGCAGGGTGCCGTCCTCCTGTTCTCGACGTCTGTCCCTTCAGCAGTGGAGACGCGGGCTGAGGTCCCCACCCTCCGCTTCCCCCGCCAGGAGTCCCCCAGGCTGGCTCGCAATCAGGCCTTGCTCACCGGTGATGATGTAATTTCAACCCTTCATGGAGCCTAAAAAATCACTCTGCTCTGAGCTTTAGTTTCACACAGCGCAGGTTCCCCAGATGCTCTGGGCCCTGGTCAGGCTCCAAGTGAGCTACCTGTGTTGTCCTTCAAATCCATCGAAAGGGCTGAGAAACCGGAGCTGGACAGAGCCCGGACCACATCCAAAGCACAGGCTCTGCTGGCTCGGAGGAGGCCCGGGCCTTGGTGTCCTGCAGGGCCGCTCCGCCCTTGCCCTGGCCAGCAGAGCCGTGCCTGCCCCTCTCGGGGACACTGAATGACAGCTGCACCGTGGTCACCTTCTCTCTGCAGCAATCCACTTGGAGGGAGACAAGGAAATCGTGATCTACAAGGATGACCTGGAAGGTGCGGCGTGCCCCACTGCTGGGCGTGTGGGGGCGGTCAGGGTCCCGAGCCGCTGCAGGGGCCGCGCTGTGTGTGCAGGGCGGGCCCTGCTGAGGGACGTGGAGGAGGAAAAGGAAGTGTCAGTGGGGTGGTTAGAGCTCCTGGGTGAGTAGTGGCTCCATCCTCCTGATGGGGCTCACAGGTTTGCCCTTTTTAGTTTTTTAAGGCAGAATCCCCATGTCATCCAGGCTGACCTTCACTGTGTGGACATCCTCCTGCCTCAGCCTCCTTGTGTCCCCAGGCCCCTGGTCAGCTGGTTCCCTCTCCTCCAGGCCTGGGTCTCTGGCGCCCCCTTCAGCGTGCTGGCAGGGTCGGTGCGGACGCATCGCATGGGGTGCTGGAGGCTCCTGGGTCCCACTCTGCTGTCTCCCACCCCTGTGCTGTCCTGGAGATGCGCTGGCTCCCTGTTGGAAACTCAACCTCTCGCCTGGGCGATGCCGCCCTGTGCTCGGTGCCAGGCCTCAGGGAACGAAACCCAACCTTGCTTTGTGCCATCGTCCCCGGTGGCCATTCAATCCTCGCCTATGGCCGAGGCCCAGGGGAGCAATCAGATATTGTGACGGGCACAGCGACATCCCGGGGCGCTGCAAGCCATTCTAATCATGTGCTAATCTAACCGGACGCTTGTAACATTCTGTGTCACAATTCAAGAGACCGTAGGTCTGGGAAACCTCAACCCCGTTGGGGTCTCCCGTAAATTCAAGCAGAAGCCTCTGACAGCAGATGTAGGTCAAATGTCTCGACGGCACGCTCCCTAGGTTACCTGCAAAGGGCTTCTCCGTAGTTCCCGGAAGCTCACATACACAGGTGGGGTGCTTGGAGCTGGAAAAGGAGCACAGATTCCCAGGGGAGCAAGGCACCCCAGAAGCCGACCCTGGCTCAGAGCTGCGCAGGCCCGAGGAGAAAGCCCGGGGCGGGTCGCCAGGGGGACTGTCCTTCCCCAGCGCTCCTGTCACAGAACGGAACTCACTGACCCTCCCCCGCACAGCCCTGCCCCGCACAGCGCAGCCCCAGGTAGACCCCTGCCCACCCTGGTAAGGCCTTCCCCTTCCTGCAGAAACTTCCTGCATGCCGTCGAATAGAAGTGAGGCGAAGGCTGCCCACCCAGCGGTGCCACGGCCCTGGGTCCGGTGCCTGGCGCCTGGCCTTCATCCCCCACTGCTTCTCCTGCAGGCGATATTCAGATCCCAGGCCCCCCCACCGACGTGCACGCCTCCGAGGTCAGCAGGACCTACGTGGTCCTCAGCTGGGAGCCCCCGACACCCCGCGGCAAGGAGCCCTTAGTGTACTTCATCGAAAAGGTACTCAGCAGGGCTCACGCTGCGGCCCGGGCTGGGCTGGCGAGGGCTGTGATCCTCCACTGCTTACAGACGCTGACCGCTGGGCTGGGGTGGGGGTGGGGGGCAGCGGCCACCCCAGGGAGTGCTCTGGGAGGGCCGAGTTGGGCTGTGTCCCCGCTCTGACCCCTGTGCGAGCATGGCGGCCTCACCTCTCCAGCCTCCATGTCCACATCCTCCGTGGCCAGCGAGGGGCTGGGCGTGGGCATCTGCACCGTCCGTCCGGCTCCGTCAGGCCCCTGGGCAGTGGGCGGCTCCTGTGTCCTGGGCTCCGCATCGGCTCCCGGCTGCTGGGTGGTGACCTTGTAGAGGCAGGGGTGCTCGGGCGGAGTGGCCAGGACCAGGGACCAAGCATCGCTGCTCGGGGCTGTGCTGACCTGGACACACGTAAAGAAGTGTGAGTGCGTCGTACGGTGCAGCCCAGCCCCCACACAGACACACACGCACACACGCACACACGTATGTCACTAACCCAGTTTCGTAAGTGATGACTTCACCCGTACGCGGGCCCTCTCGTCCAGGCTGTCCTGCTGCCCTGGAAATGCAGGCTGTGGTGCTAAGGTGCCTTGGCGGCCCACTGTGGGCGTGGGCTGTCGTTGGAAGACCTTAGAGTGACAGCTGACGCGGCCTGCGGTACACACAGCAGTGTGTATGTTACCACGCGGTGCAGTAAGGAAGCTCGTGCCCCGGGGCGGAAGAGAGGGAGCCGGACTCTGCCTCACTGGGGCGGCCGGCGGCTTGGCTTCCCTGCTCAGAGCCAGGCCGGTGACCTGGGTGGTGGCCGGAAGGACGGGGTAGAGTGACAGCACAGAGCCGTCACACTGCGGAAGCAAACAGCTGGCGCCGTGTGGAGCGTGGCCCAGGGGAGTGGCGCCTCCGAGCCGGTGTG
Organism: Dasyprocta punctata; assembly: GCA_004363535.1. Lineage (NCBI taxonomy): Eukaryota > Metazoa > Chordata > Mammalia > Rodentia > Dasyproctidae > Dasyprocta > Dasyprocta punctata. Next base: position 33,351 of record RJWM01016637.1, read on the forward strand.
CAGGGCCTGGGCACCTGCCGGGGTGAGGACGACTCGGCTTTGCGCCCAGAAGCGTACTGGCTGGGTGGGGTGGTGGGGACACAGCCCGGGCCTCTGCCAGTCCCCTCGGGCACGGGGACACATACTGCAGCTCCTCCAGCCAGGCCCTGTGGTGACCTGTCCCGCCCGGGCCCTTCTTGTTCCCCGCTTTCTCTGCTGGGGCTGGGGGTGAGGTGCTCTGAACCCCGTGACCTTGCTCAGGGCGTCGAGTCTGCCGGGGGCGCAGGGTCAGGAGTGGGTTTTCCCCAAAGCTGGGGCTGGGGTCCCAGGTTTTCTCCAGGCTTTTCGCTGCCCTTAGCAGGGCTGATGTGCAGTCCCGTTTAACCACCACAAAATTATTTTCAAAGAGGGCTTTTATCCCTGTAGGAAAAAAATCGTGAGGTCAAAGTGGTTATCAAGGATAAAATGAACTTGCAGCACGGACTGTTTTGAGAAAATAGAGACATTACCCAGAAGAAAGTTAGAACCACCAGTAACTCCCTGTATAAAATAACCAGTATTAGCACAGGGCACAGGTATTTATAGTCTTTTCCTCTAGAAGGCTTTATGTACTTAGTGCATCATATGTACAGTTGGCACTGTGTTATTTGTACCAAAATGACACAATCCTCGCTGGATTAGAGAGCTTTGCCCACTAATTTAAGAAGCCACCTGCTTTAATGCATGAGCACACACCCTGTGCCTCTTGGCAGGGCCTGCATAACGTCACTTCCTCCAGACCTAGTAGCAGCAGGGTGTCACAAGTTTCAACTGAAACGCGAACCATTAAATAATGGAATTTTATAAACATTCTGTTACATTACCTTTATGTGGAGCCACTCCCTTTTAGGAGAGCTGCGAGTAATGTGTCGATTTACTTAAGCTTCTCTAGTGTGCGGTAAAATCCCCAACCTAGGGTAAGTTCCTGCCTGCACCTCCAAACTGGCGTCAGCGTGGAGACCTCCGCGTGCCGCCGTCCCTGTAGGAAGTGTGCGTTGTCTCGTGGACGCCCTCCTGGCGCCCGGTCTCACCGCCCTCTGCTCCTCAGTCCGTGGTTGGCAGCGGCACCTGGCAGCGCGTCAACGCACAGACGGCTGTGAGGTCCCCACGCTACGCTGTCTTTGATCTTGCGGACGGGAAGTCGTACGTGTTCCGGGTTCTGTCAGCCAACAAGCATGGCCTGAGCGAGCCGTCGGAGATCACACCGCCCATCCAGGCGCAGGACAGCATTGGTGAGTGGCGGCGAGCATGGCCACGTGGGGACAGGCCAGGAGTGGCCTGCAGCGCCTGCGCCCCGGCGTCCTGAGTGGGTGGCAAGCGGGCCCAACGTGTTGACCCTGGGTCTTGCAGTGTTTGGGGGTTCTCGACTTTTCACCAAAGCTCCATCTTTCGTGAAACCAGGAAATGGGTCAGGAAGGGAGCCCAGGGCCAGGTCAGGATGGCGAACTCAGCCTCGACATCTGCAGTTTCTTGCCTATCTGGCTTGAAGATCCCTCTCTGAGGGTCTCAAATGCGAATCACAGAAATCCTCATGTGCAGGGACTCTGGAGGCCCCAAAGCCCTCAGTCTTTGGGGTGACCAGTGGCTCTCTACTCTGTCCTCCGTGCTGTACCTAATGAGGAAGCAGATGTTGGGGTGAACCGGGGTGAGGCTCGCCAGCCACAGCCCTGGCCCCTCAGGTCTCAGGTCCCACCTAACGGAAGCTCTGAAAAGTCCTGGCCAGAGCCACAGGTTCCACATGGTCTCCCAGCCAGGCCCGAAGCCTGCACACCGGCTGTGCTGTCCTCTTAGGACCCAGCCACGTGTGCCTGCTGTCTTCTCTGAATTTCACCCAGGCCTCACACCCCCCACCTAACCTCCCCCCACACCCCGCAGTGGTCCCTTCTGCGCCTGGCCGCGTGCTGGCCTCTCGGAACACCAAGACGTCCGTAGTTGTGCAGTGGGACCGACCGAGGCTTGAGGAGAACCTGCTGGGCTACTACGTGGACTGCTGCGTGGCAGGCACCAACCAGTGGGAGCCGTGCAACCACAAGCCCATTGGATACAACAGGTGCCCGCCCTGCCGCCTGGGGTCTGTGGGCTGAGCGGGGCAGAGGCGGTGTGCAGGGCCCCAGGCAGATCCTGAGCTGGGCAGACGGTGGCAGAACCTGCCCTGGGTCCCCATGGACGGTTGTCCCTAAGGCTGCCGGCCTGTGCTTCGGCAGTTTGTCTACCGAGGTCGGGAGTTCCGTGGCCTGCGTGCTCCTGTGTGATTAGTATGGAGGACCTCTCTGTGAACAGGGGGTTCAAAATGCAAGAATGGAGCAACAGTAGTTCTGTTTTTCCAGGCTGATCTTTTGAATTTTTTTCTACTTTTAAAATTATTATTTTAATTATGCAAATTTATGGGATTCAGTGCGGTGATTTGACCCCCACACACAGTGTGCAGGGACAGCTGATGTTGCCATGACCTTAGACATTTAAAGAACGTTGGTTAGTGCACAACAGTCACACGGGTCTGTGGGGCTCGGGGTGGTGCTTTGTGCGCAGGCAGCGCAGCTCCACCCTGCTCTGGTCTTACTTGGGGGCCAGTGCTTTGTACCCAACCACACAGGGCCAGGGCACTGGCACAGGAGACCCCGAGTCTTCTGCAGGGGAGTTGGGTGTCTCCATGTCTGGACTGGACCCTTCCTGCATGGGCCGGGCATGCAGAGCTCCAGGTTCTGCCTGTTCTCTGCCTCCTAGGAAAGCACAGTTACTTTTCTCTCATTGCTGAGACAAAATACCTGGTGCCTAAAACTAGGAAGAAAAGGTTTATTTAGGTCACAGTTTGTAGAAGTTTCAGTCCATAATCAACTGGCTCTAAGGCAGGGCGGCATGGCCGAGAGGCAACGGTTCAAGACAGCAGAAGACAGCAAAAGCAGCAAGAGCAAAAAGGTGGGGGTTGGGGACCACCTTCGTTTCCTTCCTTACAGCGTGTGCAGGCTACCACCTCCTCGGGTGGGTTAGCACGCACACCCCTTCCACGTGCTCATCCTGCACAGGCTCGGGATGTTTTCAAAGTAAGGACCCTGGCCCCCTGCTGAGTCACTTAGCTAAACTTCTAAACTTCTCAAGCTGACACAATGTATCAACCATGGCAACATCCTGGAGTATAAACGGCCACCCTAGGGCATGTCCTCCATACTCTAGGGTGTGGGGCTGCTGAGTTAGTTAAGTGTCTACACTTCTCAAGTTGATACAATATATCAGCCATTAAACAGGGGTAGAAAGGAGGGGATTGATAGAGGAGAATGACAGCCCAGTCATCTGGTAGTCCAAGGCTGGCAAAGGCGCGGGCGCATTAGCCTAAGAAGTCTAGCACTGTTCCTGTGCAGGGATTTTGCAAGTGAGTCGCAAATGTTTGTTTGAGGGCATAGGATGAGCAGCGCCCACTTGGCCTCACTGAGCCCTCACCGTGAGCACGGCAGAGGCCAAGTCCTCCCACCACACACCATTTCCCATCAGCCATCAGAGCCGTGCCACGAGGCTGGTCCCGCTACCCTGTTCTGCAGGAGGGGAGACCAGAGTTTAGGGGCGAAGACACAGACTGAGGGTGCGGCGTCTGGTGTCAAAGCCTGTGCTCCGACCTCCTCTACTTTACTTCCAGGTCTTGTGCTCTGCTCACCAAGGTATAATTTGTTCTCATTCCGCAGCAGGTGTGGTAGTTCCTGCAGGTAAGGAGGTGGACATCACTGCACAGACCTTTGTCACAGAACAAGTGCTGCGACACTTAGCGTGGGTGTCCCTGAGCACTGACTGCATCCCTGACTGGTGAATTTGTGACTTGGCATTGAGAGAGAAGGATGTGTGTGAGTTATACTCACAGCACTGAAAAACAAAACTGGTTTCAGTCCAAGCGCCAGCGGAGCCCTCAGAACGATTTCTTCCCCTGCAGGGAGGACGCACCACGAGGTCCTGCCCTGATGCCAGTTGTGTTTCCTCAGGTTCGTGGTGCACGGCCTGACCACCGGTGAGCAGTACATCTTCCGGGTCAAAGCCGTCAATGCCGTGGGCACCAGCGAGAACTCACAGGAGTCCGATGTCATCAAGGTGCAGGCAGCCCTGAGTACGTACGGCGCGGCTGCCGTGCCCCAGCTTCCCTTCCGGGACACGGGGATTTCTTCCTGGTGCATGGCCCTGGCTGGAGGAAAGCGTGTGGAGCTGGCTGAGCGAGCACACGCGACTCTGCTGAGCCCCTCATCCGCGGGCGCTGCTCTCAGAAATGCCCATTTCTGGGGAAGCGGTCATTCACTGAGGAAGTGAGGACTAGAAGTGGGAGCAGCGTCACAGGTGGCATTTGTTTCTGAATGCCCCACTTACAAGAGCGTGTGTGCTCCAGGCCCGACTTCCTCCTTCCAAAACGCACTGTCAAACGTGCTGACAGCCTGCCAGCCAGTCAGAGCTCAGGGAACTGTCGAAAGTCTCTCCAGAGACCTTCAATGCCACTTGATGGCTTCGTGTCTGAGTAGTGAGGTTTAAAATGCTTATTATTTTAGTCCAACAAAGGAAGATTCGGAGCCGAGGTCTGGATGCAGTCCCTAGGAGAGCTGGCTAGTGTTTCGTAATTCTCAGCAAACACACGTGCACCGAGCTCTGTCACATCCTCCTGCGCGAATGTCACATTCTACACGCTTGCGACACGGCACGATCTTTTGGTTTCTGAGTGAAACGCTCAGCTGTCTTCCTCCCCAGACGTGTTCAGAGCTAAGATTTCCCTCCCCACAGTGACATCGGGGTCCTGGGTGTCCGGTCTGGTTGTGCTCAGTGGATCAGCAAAGCCCTCCGTTGAGGTCCCGACCCCGACACCCTCTCTGGTCCCCCAGGAGTGGCTTCCCCACCTGCCCCGCCCGTCATTCTGCCCAGTGAAAGCCAAGGCTTGGGTTTCATCTGCAGTGAGAATCCCTGCTTCCCCGTCCCATAACAGGGGACATGGGGCCGGACTCCTCGGAGTGGGAGAGCGGGGTGCTCCTTCTCTGCCGGCTGGGAAAGGTGCTCCCCATCCAGACTCAGTGCCCGAGCGGGAAACAGGCACCTGCGCTGTCTGCACTAACCGTGCAGGACGTGCCGGCATCCTGGAGTCCCGCTCCTCCCCTCCGGCAGCGCCGACAGGTGACACAGGTCCTCGCATTGTTCTCCCTGAGGGGCCGGGGGTCCGCGCTGTCTCCGAGCCCTCCTGCCTTGGCACTGTTGGTGGGCACCGAGCAGGGCAGTGGGTGTGGACGAGCGCCGAGGTCAAGGGCAGTGTGGGGGAGCAGGGCAGGCGTGCCCTCTGCCACCGCTGGACGGTGAGGGACACTGGGCGGGCCCGTGACCCTCACGCTGTGCGCGTCCTTGCAGCTGTCCCTTCCCACCCGTACGGGATCACACTTCTGAACTGCGACGGCCACTCCATGACCCTGGGCTGGAAGGTGCCTAAGTTCAGCGGCGGGGCGCCCATCCTGGGCTACTACGTGGACAAGCGTGAGGCACAGCACCGCAACTGGCACGAGGTCAATGCCACGCCGCTGCAGGACAGGATCCTGACGGTGGGTCCGGCTCGCGTCCCCGCTCGGTGTCCCGAGTTCTGTGAGGTGGCGGTGTGCCCCAAGTCAGGCAGCCAGGGCTGGGCCGGGGCTCCCGTGGCCCCCGGCTGGGGCCCAGCTCCTCCCAGCTCTGCTCTTCTGTGCCCCTGTGGGTGTCACCAGCGAGCCTCAGTTTCCTCGCCCACCTTGAGTACGGTCTCGTCTTCCAGGACATCCATGTGCAGCGGGGGATGCGGACACCCTCGCCGGAACCCGGAAGGGGGGTGCTTAGGGGTCGGGTCCGTTCGCCTGCATGGGCCCTCCATGCGCGGCGCCTCCCAGCCGCCCTGCGCGCTCCCTGCGGGCATTGCTGCTCTCCTGTATTAAGGAGCCCGATCCACACAGGTGGGGGACTTGACGGAAGGCTCCCTGTACGAGTTCAAGATCACTGCCACCAACCTGGCAGGGGTCGGGCAGCCCTCAGACCCCAGCGAGCTCTTCAAGTGCGAGGCCTGGACCGCACCAGAGCCTGGTGAGAGCTTCTGTCCTGGACATGGGGTGGAGGCGCTGCGCGGGGCAGGGAGTGGGGGGCCTGGGGCGTGGGCGTCACTGCCTCTTAGAGTCGGCAGATGTTCGTTCAAGTCAGGCAGAAACTCGGGGCGCCAGGAGCTGGTGGGGCCAGTGCAGTCTGTGGGGACACAGCAGCGCAGGTGGGCAGGGCGAGCTGTGGGTGAGGCAGAGTGCGGAAGGGCTGGCAGCTCGCAGCACTGCCCCGTGTAGACGATGTCCAGCTGCATCTCTGCATGACGGGGTGGCCGGGCCAGCTTTTCCAAGGAGCAGAGAGCTCAGGGCTGAGTTGGGTCCCGGAGGAGGCGCAGGCACCCGGCCACATCCAGCCATCCAGTGTCCAGTGCCATGGCTCGTCAGCCTCGGCCGCTCTCGGGCCGTGTGTGTCCGGCCACTTGTGAGCCTGGGGTCTCCAGTGCTTGGAAGCAGACCCCTGGCAGACCCGAGTTTATTCAGGACTCTTTTTAAAACTCTTTTCACAGATTCTCAAGGGCTGGGCATCGGTTTCTTTGTGCTCGGTCTGTCAGGAACCAAATGCATCCCTGCCATGCTTATATTTTCAAACAGAAAAACCTAAAATTTGAAGTGAAGAAATCTGGTTCAGGCTGTCGTGCAGATGTTGCTTTCTCTCCCTTCCCCTTCGCCTCCTCTCCCTCTCCCCTCCTCTGCTCCCGCCCCGTTCCCTCCCCTAGCCCTCTCCTCCCCGCATTCTTCTCCTCCTCTCTCTTTCTTTCTTCCTTCCTTCCCACCCTCTTCCTTTTCTCCCAATTCTGATGCAGTCACTGTGGCCCCTGGCACAGCCCTGGGGAGAACCTGTTGGTGTGCAGGACGGGGAGGCTGAGCAGCAGGGGGCGAGGTGTGATCTGAGGCGGGTGCAGGGGTCCTGCTTCTCCCCTGCCACCAGTTGCTCTGGGGGACCTGGGTCATCAGCAGACACCATCAGATTCATGAGTGTCTCAGGGAGCAGGTCCTAGCTCATGGCCGCGCTTCCCTGGTGCCCCCTGCTGGTCAGTGGGGCACCCACAGTCACCTGTGTGCCAAGGGAGGGCGGCAGGTGTGTCAGTTGGGCTGTCCCCCGAGTTGGGCTGGTCCCCGCTCACAGGACTCCCCAGCTGGTGCTGTGTGGTGTGGGGAGAGCGCGGGGCTTGGGGAGGGTGGAGGCTGTGAGCCCAGGTGCCAGGCTCTCGGTGCCCCCCCCCAGGGCCTTCCTATGACCTGACGTTCTGCGAGGTCCGGGACACGTCCCTGGTCATGCTGTGGAAGGCGCCCGTGTATTCTGGCAGCAGCCCTGTGTCTGGGTACTTCGTGGATTTTAAGGAAGTAGATTCTGGAGAATGGAGGACTGTAAATGAGGCGACAACTCCAAACCGTTACTTGAAGGTGACTCATTACTTATTCTTTGCCCTTTCTTGAGGAAATGTTTGTGACCCACGCTTCCTCGAAGCCCCGGGGACGCTGTCCCAGTGCCACAGAGCACCTCCGGGGGCCCAGCAGCAGGGGAAGAGCACCCTGGAGAGGCAGGGGACCTGAGCCGTGCCCCTGTCTTTCCAGTGCTGCTCAGGCCTGTGGGTTGGGGGACTGCGGGCACACACACCTGCACACGTGCATGTGTGCACACACACACTATGAATGGCTCTGTCCTTCCTGCAAGCATTTCTACCTTACCGTGCAAGGCCCCGTCACCGTCAGCTGTGACAACGGTCCTGGGTCCTGAAGGCCCCGTGGACACAGGTGCCCTGGTGATTATGCCCAGGCCCGATGCAGAAGTCTTGCCTGTGGCCATGGGCGTGGGGTGTGGTCAGACTGGGATGCCCCACCCTGGCACATTGCGCCAGGCTAGTGGGTGGCCTGAGGGGGCGCACGGGCTGCCGAGCACCGTCACTGTGGGACCCAGGTCTGCGTGTCCCGTCGGCAGGTCTGTGATCTGCAGCAAGGTCAGACCTACGTGTTCAGGGTGCGGGCAGTGAATGCCAGTGGGCCGGGGAAGCCATCGGACGTGTCGGAGCCGGTGCTCGTGGAGGCCAGGCCAGGTGAGCTGTGCCTGCCGCCTTCGGGGAGACACTGGCTGGGACTCGGGTGTGCGTGGTGTTTGTGTGATGCTGTGTGGTGCTGTGTGGAGGGGTGCACGGGTGTCTCCTCGTGTCTGTGAAGATGTGGAGCCTGACCCTCTGCTGCGTGATCCTGAGCTCCCGGGGCGGGAGAAGAGCTGGTCTGGTCCTCCGTGGGGTGGGCAGGGGTGGGTCTTCAGGAAGAAGGTGGTTTCTTGCACTTCTGCTGATTTTGGATCAGGAAATTATAAAATTGTTGGTGATTTTTCTTGATTTTGATGAATTAAAAATCCCAGTGGGGTGGCCCTGAAAAGGGACGCTCCCCTGGGGGGAAGGTGCGCTCGCAGAACTGCTCGCAGGCCGCGCCCCTGCCGCCACCGCCTCTGCACTCTCGCCCTCCCCGCGCACCTTTGCTTTATTTTGACCCGCGGGCTCCTTCCCGTCTGTCTCCCTCTTCCTGGTAACTTGAGAGCTCTCAGTTCCACCTTCTAGCAAAGGCCCAGCTGTGTCCCCTAAAGGTGACTTCTGACTGGCACAGTTGGGCCAGGGTCCACCCTGTCTGAGCACAGTGAATAGTCAACAAACACTGTGGCCTGCAGGGACGAAACAGCCATTAGGGAGATCCAGCCAGTGCTGTGTATGCGACAAGGGGCTGGGCCTCAGAGAGATGGGCAGGGTGGGGCCTGCAAGGCGACCTGGGGTGCCCCGGGGGTCTGGGATGCAGGGAAGGAGGCGTGGAAATGGGGCGGCTCATGCAGCAGCAGCAGCAGGGCACCCAGCCTGCCTCTCCACATCTCCGGGCTCCCGGTGTCGTGGGAGGACATTCCGAGGAACTGATGATTTGGTGTAAAACGAGCCCTCCGCCTGTGCCACCTCCCGTCCAAGAGAAGGAGCCAGAGGACACCCTGTTCCAGAGGCTTCCTCGCCCACTTGCTCTGCAGGCACAAAGGAAATCAGTGCAGGTGTGGACGAGGAGGGCAACATCTACCTGGACTTCGACTGCCAGGAGATGACCGACGCCTCCCAGTTCACGTGGTGCAAATCCTACGAGGAGATCGCGGATGACGACAGGCTCCGAGTCCACACGGAGGGGGATCGGTGAGTCGCCGTGCGGTGGGCGCTGTGGGCGGCGCTGCCGGTGGAGATGACCCGTGTGCTCGTCCTCCTCCTTTTCAGCTCACGGCTGTACTTTAAGAGCCCGGACAAAGCGGACGTGGGGACTTACTCTGTGTCCGTGAGCGACACGGAGGGCGTGTCCTCCAGCTTTGTGCTGGATGAAGAAGGTAATGTCGCCAAGGCACCGGCTTGCGCTGTGGGTTTATCACACGTGTGAGGCTGAGTCTGCAGAGCGGAGACGAGTGTGATTACCGGAAGGCGCGTGTCTGTGGGAGGCTGGGAGCAGGGCCTGTTCAGAGGAGCCTGGGTGCCTTCCCTGATTAGGCAAATCCAGAGTCAGGGCTCTCTGACGCCCACCCCGCTGGCCGGGCCCCAGGGGCAGAGCCCACTCACTGTTACAGCCAAGTTCTGGGTCACTCCCAGTGCGCTGCTCGGTGGTGGGCGCTCGTGAGGTAGTGTCTTCACACACGCGTCCTCGGAGCTCACGAAGGACCCACGGTGGAAGACTCCGCCCTTCTTCCCAGGAAGGAGAAACTGGGTGATCAAACAACTTTCTCTACTGTGTGTGAAATAACTTTATGGGCTGTGGCCCAATCCCTGCTCTCCCGCCAGTGGCGAGGACGTCTGTCCAGGAGGCGGGGCTTGTCTCGGGTGGCACTGCAGAGCTGAGTGCACGGGCACACGGGTGACAGGCGAGCGGCCAAGGCTGGGCTGCGTGCTCCAGTATTCGTGTCCAGCGGTGCTCTGCGGTGCCCCGCTCCCTGCAGCCCAGCGTCACGCTCTGTCCTGGAGTGCAGCGCCGGCCTCCCTCGGATCACCTCTCAGGACTCTGAGCTCTGAGTCTCCGGGGCCCCAGGGCAGTAGCAAGTCCTTGGTTTACCGGCGGGTGCTGGCTGACCTGCTCGGGGTAGTGGCCAAGGAGACCGGCCCAGGGCAGTGCCCAGCATGGGAACCTCAGCCATTTATGCTCGATGACAGAGGATGGATGGCCCCTCATAGTGCACGGAGGTCTGTTGGAGGCTGGGAGTCCAAGTGCAGGGGCTCTGTGTGGCGAAGGCTTCTACCACGCTGTCCACGGCCGTGCAGGGGCTCTGTGTGGCGAAGGCTTCCACCACGCTGTCCACGGCCGTGCAGGGGCTCTGTGTGGTGAAGGCTCCCACCACGCTGTCCACGGCCGTGCAGGGGCTCTGTGTGGCGAAGGCTTCTACCACGCTGTCCACGGCTGTGCATGGCTCTGTCTGGCGAAGGCTCCCACCATGCTGTCCACGGCCATGGGCACCGGGCGAGGATCTCCCTCCTGTGACCACAGAGGGAGTTCAAGCCAGGTCCACCTCTCCACACAGAAACTCGGGGCGCATTCAGCCCACGGCCTTGGGCCCATGAGGACAGCTGAGCACTGAGGGGCAGCAGCAGGGACCCTGACGGCTGCCCAGGTCTCAGGTCTGCTCCGTGTGGAGACGCAGCGAGCTCACCAGCCGCACACGGTGTGGCCAGCACACGGGGCTGGGTAGCTCTCCTTACCAGGGCCTTGGTGTGTGGCTTCCATGTGGCAAGAGGGGCTTATCGGTCTGCCCTTGCTGGCCTTGGTGCAGGGGACTTCATGATGCTTTAGGCACAAAGTGTACCCTTAAATAATTCTAAAAGCCATGCGTTTTTTCTGTTTGTAAATTCACATAAGGTATTTTTCACTTTAACTTTAAATAGTTGCAAAGTGTGTAAATTAGCTTTTTGTTGCTGAAATACCAACTTGAAGGAGGGAAGTTGATCTTGGCTCACGGTTTAGAGGTTTTGGTCCATGGTTTGTCGGCACTGCGGTTCTGAGCCTGAAGTGAGGCAGAGCCATGAGGTGGCGGAAGGGCCTGGCGGAGGAGGCCGCTCACCTCATGCAGCCAGGAAGCAGAGGGAGTGACACAGCCAGAGAAGGGGGCAGCGGCCAGAGCCAGTCCCATGGCCACACCCCAAGATTCACACCCCTGCCTCCACATGCTCACCACCTCCCAATAACACTGTCAGACTAGATCTCCTGAGTGGATTAACCCACTGTGGAGCTGAGCACGCATGACCCAGTCACCCACCCAAGCCTCAGCTCTGAACTGAGCCCTTTGCAGGGAACATTTTAGACCCAAACTGTAGCACACAGGATACGATTTCTACCATGTTTTACATTATGCATAGACTTTAACGTATCTGAGGCAGAAGCTTGGAGCTGTGGGCTTAGCTTTCTGGATTCACAGATGTTCCCACCCCGGGTCCTGCCTGGGAAAGTGGGCTTCATAGTCAGACCCACAGCTGGGCTGCGTCTGCTCTTAGCATGGGAAGTCTGACCCCATCCGGGTCAGAGGAACGTGCCCATGTGTACCCTGATGGCCTTATTCTGAATTCTGCTTTAAGAAGGAAGGAGAGAGGAAGGAGGGGGGAGGAGGGAGGAGGGAAGAGGAGGGAGGAG
>RJWM01016638.1:0-44966 GCA_004363535.1 Dasyprocta punctata
AACAGTGATCCCAGCTAAAGAAGTTTTAAATATTATAGTGTTCTTAGGAGGAAGTACCAACATTTGTAATTCCAAACACATTAAATAATGAACACAGTAATTATACACCTTCATTTGTAGTTCTTCTTGTTCTTTCTTATACTTTTGGATTAGTTCTTGGTGTTTTTCTTTTTCAATATCAAGTTCCAGTTTTGCTTCCTTCTTAAAGAGAAGAGCTTGCTCTTCGAACTCAATTAAATGTCGGGCTCTTTCCTTAGAAAGTTCAGCTTCAAGCTAGAAAATAGAATTTAACACACATGAAACCATTATATTTTAAAATAAATACATGTGTTTATTTTCAGATTTTAATTTTTTAAAAAATCTAACAATTTTTTAATTGAACTAAAATTTTCTAGTATCAAAAAATTCTAACTTAGAACTTCAGTGAGAAAAACAACATGGGGCAAATATTCCAATACCTAAGAATTTTTAAAATCTGTAAAATTAGTAGAGAAGTTAGGACTATATATTATGGCAGTTTTCAGAAATGCTAAAAGCTGAATCATTCATATTTAAATGACTAGGAGCTGAGTCATTTATACTATAAACTCAGTCCTTGCCAGCAATCCATAGCCCAAAAAACATATTCTGAGGCCCTTTGACTAAATTCAGTTGAAAATACAGAGGTACAAAATACAAATGTTGATTTTTCAAATAACCCTTTCTTTATATAGATCATGAAAATTTCTGAAATTACAGATTGTGATTGCAATGTAATTGAGGCTGCGAGGATATAGGAAAACATAGACAGTGGTTATATATATATATTCAGAACCACAGTGACAGAAGTGACCTTAAAAATCCTCTGATTCAATCTCAAGCTTCTGTGAATTGTAGAAAGAATAAACAAGGATTTTGGTTTGAATCAGAATTGAGTTTAAATCTTGGCCATAAATCCTGACTCTGTCACTTGCTCGCTGTGTGATCTTAAGTCTGTGACCATAACCTCTCCTGACGGGGTTATAACTAGTTCTCTTGGGAGTCATTCTGAGGATTAAATGAGGTGAAGCATCTGTGTAAAGCTCTAACATGAGCAGGAATTCAATAGTCAGTGGAGATTACTTGCACACTGTGACCCTTTGGTCTCTACTGTGGAATCTATACCAAATGACAGAATTCTGTATGCCTCACACCTCCAGAAACCTTAACTCACTCCTTTCCCACCAGAAGTTTCCATTTAAGACAACACTAAGCATTAGGCAGTTTTTCCTTTAGTTAAGCCAACATCTTCCTCCATGTGGTTTTTAACCAATGGTTTTGGCTCTGTCTACTACAGTGAGTCAGAGAACAAATCTATAGCACTGGAGCCATTCAGACTTTGGTGTTCATCTACTGAGATTAAAGGGAGCCCAGTAACAGGTTAGCTCTAGATTTTCACTCTGCCATGCTGTGACTTTAGACTGTCATTGGAATAAATGTCAGGTGAATGAGAGGGAAAAATGTCAAACTTGATTGACTGACTGTGTGGTTCTGGTCTCTAAGAGGAGGAAAGAGGCCAATAGTAGTATCTCCAGGGAATACTGAAACGAGGGTATCAGGACACAGAAAGCTTGTTAAGAAAGTTTACAGGAAAGCTTTTAAATTAAATAAAAAAGATAAAAGACTAGCCCCAGCATGGGTGAGTTAGACTTACTGTATTAGGCATACACCTATGGCAAAGGCATAGTAATTATGTTTTTTTGTTTGTTTTTTTGTATCAGGAATCAAACTCAAGACCTTGCACTGGCCAGGTATGGGTACTTGTGCCACTGAGCTATCTCCCTGGTCCAGTAATTATGCTTATATTTAATGTGAAGAGATATTCTGACTCTCAAAATAAATTTCTGGATTGTCTGAATAAAAATCTACTGATTACCTTTTCAGAACATTCTAGAATTGTTAGATGGGTTGCTCTCAGCCTGCTAAAGACAAGGGAAACCTTAGGGGTACTCAGAAAATAGATGCTTTTCTGATTATCAGGTACTTACAACCCATTGTCTCCTGGTATCCATTTAGACAACTCACCCGTGTCTCCAATAAGCCCTAAAGTCTTGCCATAACACCCTCCCCCAAGGCCTGTTTCTCCCCCAGCTGGCTTCACATCAGAACACAGTACCACTCTACATTCCATCATTCAACTGAGTAACTGAAACATCGTTTTTTCACACCTTCACACCAAACTAAAGATGTCTTAAATCCATCCATTCCTCTGTATCTCTCCTTTTACCACACTAGTTTTGGTCACCTTCACCTCCTGAGCAGCCTCCCCATTTCCACTCTGGCCTTTCTCTAATCCATGCTACACATAGCCCAGTATTCTTTACAAAATATAAATTAGATTCACTTAGTCCCTCTTAGAGGTTTCTCGGTAGATTAGTAAACATTCAAAACTCCCCACTTGACCTCTTTACTGTGCTACTACCAGGCTACATGACATCTTTGTACAGATTGACAAAGCCCTCCTTTCCTTAGATGAAAACAATCTCATGTCAGGTGGGGACTTGGTGAGCTGAGCACAGGCTGGATTCCAGCTTCTTCTGCCCCTGTGGCCAGGGTTCTTATGCAGGGTGCAACCTGAACTCTGTGTATGGCAGCTCTGGAATTCTTCAGCTTGACTTCCCTATTTTTTTCATTTAATTCTTATGCTTCAGCCACACTTGAATAGGTAGGTCAAAGGCATATGAAAGGAAGAAGTCAGATGCAAAATATTTGGAAAAATTGCAAAGTATAACTTTAAGACTTTACAGTTCACAAGATGCTCTGACACTGTTTTTGTAAAATGCAACCTAACATTTTTTGAGAAGTTCAAGAAAAATGTATGCCAAGGTACTAATATATCAAGCAGTTAAAAAAAAAATCCCTTGTGTGGTAGAACCTAACAAACTGTGGTAATTGTGGCAAGCCTAAAAATAATTATTTTAGGGCAAAATATATGTTTCAAAGTATGGATTGGCTGCTCAAAATAAGAGAATGAGAATAAAAGCAAACGAGGTGGGAGAGGGCAAATTACAAATTAGATAACAGTAAGACTCGAAGCACCTTTTAAAAGAGATGTTCTTTTTAAAAAGAAGTCCTTTACAGAAGCTTTCTTTCTCTTGATAAATACATTCTACTCTAAAACAAAAACAAAAACAAAAACAAAAAAAAAGAAGTCCTTTAATTTTATTTTGGAGAAGAGGTCATTTAGGAAATGAGTGGGGTCTTAATGTAGATGACAGAAAGAAAGCATTCTGGGAGGAAAAGGTAATGACTTGAATGAGCACAACGTTCTGTTCTATGCAGGTCAGGAAGTGAGATCTTCTGGTCCACAAAACAGTCTTTGTCATTACTGTGAGTAAAAACAGAAAAAGACAAAAAATAGGCACCATGGGAAAGAAAAGCCACTGCAGGCAGAAGGGAGAAGAGTGACTACTATTGGTTTGGTATTTAATTTGCACAATTTAAGAAAGAGAAAGTGATGAGCTTCAGGTGAGATTTCCAAAACTTTAGGAATGCCACATTGTGATGTCAAGGGCCACTGGAATGTGCTGACATAGAGTAGTTTGAGACTAGGTTTCTTCATTATCTGATTAATTTGAACTAAGTGATGAGCCCACACAATGATTTGCTTAAGAAACCTATTATTTGCCATCGAGAAGATGAATTCAAGCCAAATTGTGTGTTACGTTTTTACATAAGCTATTAGTCTAATGCATCTTAGATGACAGGATTTACACAAAATAAATTATTTTGATGAGGTTGCACATATACAGCATAAACCTTTGTATATAATAACTAACAATAATTATTATAGTTGGGAAGCTCTGATTTCTAAAAAAGCATAAATAATATATGATCTCAAGCATTATACAAAGTAAAATAATTCTTATCTGTGTATATACATTTTGTCTCCTTTGTGAAGGCCTCCTGATGGCTCCAGAGAATTCTGAACACTGCTTTTTAAATACCCATTTTGTATTTATTAAAATGAATAACTAATATTTTAGAAAACCTATATCTAATGCTGATGTGAAAAATGGTCTTTTCGCTATTTTCCAACTATGTTCCAGATTTTTTTGGTTGGTTCCGTTATTATCATTTATCTATTCATGGTATCTATCACCATGTTTAAACATAATCACTTGCTATTCATGATACTTTTAAAGCCAATAGAAATTTCAGATGCCAAAGTAGAAATCAGATCATTTTACATTTAATATCCATATATCATTTAAAAATGTATCTACTAAAAATAAATTGCTGTTCTACTTTCCAAAAGGAAAAAGATAGTACTAGTTGAAAACTATTGTTCCCATTGTATAGATTAAGAAATATGCTTAGAAGATTAAATAACTTCATTAAGATCAGAGAGCTAGTACAATGCGGAAAGGCTGTGTGTACTCAGAAGTTCCTGGTAGACCCTATGGGTCAGCATGTTTAGTCTTCCCATGTAACCTATCTTTCCACATATCTGTATGGCACAGTAGTTAAGGGCATGCATTTAGTAATTACTTAGTCTCAAAATACTTTGAATTTTTCAGATAACTTTCTCTTTTTTTGGCACCAGGAATTGAACTCAAGACCTCGAACTTGCTACTGAGCTATATTCCCAGCCCTCAGATAACTTTCTGTTAATTATTTAGTTCCAACTGTGGCTAGAGAAAATAATTTGTGTGATTTGAATCCTTTTAAATTTATCAATGCTTATTCATAACATCAATAACATCTATTTTGGTAAACATGTCATGTACTATGAAAATAAAGTATTCTGTTGTTAAACAGAGAATTCTGTAACTGTCAACTAGGTCAAGCTTGTACTGTATGTTTCAATATAGTTCTTAAAAATAAATTATTATACTATTTTTCTTATATTTTCTTTCTAATTTCTGGCTAGTTTTCTATCAAATATTGATAGAAAGATATATGAACATCTCAGACACTAATTGTGCGTAAGTTTTTTTTTTCCTTGCAGTTTTATCAATTTTGGTTCCTTGTATTTGCAAACTGTTATTAGGTACATAGTATATCACCCAATACAATTACATTTATTGATTTATGTATGTTGAACCATATCTGCATCCTTGGAGATGATTCAACTTGGTCACAATGTATAATCTTCTTGATGATTTGCTGCATTTTGTTTGCCATTATCTTATTAAGGATTTTTGTATCAAAGTTCATTAGGGAGATTGGCCTGCAGTTTTCTTACTTAGTTGCGTCCTTCTCTGGTTTTGGTATCAGGGTTATGCTTGCTTCCAGCAATGAATTTGATAGTATTGCTTCCCTTTCAATTACATTAAATAGTTTGAAAAGTAGTGGTATTAGATCTTCTCTAAATTTCTTGTAGAATTCAGCAGTAAATCCATCAGGCCTGGGTTTTTCTTTGTTGGTAGGTTTTTTAATTACATCTTCAATTTCATTGACATTGGCTTATTTAGGCTTTTTATATCTTCTTGATTCACCTTTGGTAATTCATATGTACCTAGCAATCTGTCCATGTCTTCTGTATTTTCCATCTTATTAGAATACAAGTTCTCAAAGTAGGTATAGATGATCTGGATTTCTACAGGGTTCATTGTGACTTCACCCTTTTCATTTCTACTTGAGTGGATTTGAGTCTTTTTTTCCCTTTTTTGTTAAGGTTGGCTAAAGGTTTGTTAATTTTATTTAATTTTTCAAAGAACCAACTCTTTGATTCATTCATTCTTTGTATAGTTTTCTTAGTCTCCACTGTATTAATTTCTGGTCTGATCTTTATAATCTCTTCCCTCATAGGGACTTTGGGATTGACCTGCTCTTCTTTTTTGAGAAGCTTGAGGTTAAAGACGAAGTTTCTATTTGAGCTCGTTCTGTTTTTCTGACTTGGGCATTTACTGCTATAAATTTCCCTCATAGGACTGCTTTCATTGTGTCACATAAGTTCTGGTATGTTGTACTGGCATTATCATTTAATTGTAGAAACTAATTTTTTTCTTTAATTTCATTTGTGACCCATTGGTTGTTCAGGAGGGTTTTATTTAACTTCCATGTGTTTATGAAGTTCTTGTGGTTTCTTTTTCCATTGACTTCCAATTTCATTGCACTATGGTCTGATAATATTCATGGGATGTCAGTTTCTTTGAATTTATTTTTGCATGTTCTATGAGCTATTGTGTGGCTTATTTTGGAGGCTGTCCTGCACACAGCTGAGAAGAATATGCATTTTGATACTGTGAGGTAGAACACTGTAGACATCTACTAAGTTCATTTGCTCAAAAGTTTGGTTCAGGTCTAATAAATCATTGATTTTTTTTGTCTAGTTGATCTACTGGTGGCAGTGGAGCATTTAGGTCCCCCATTACAACTGTATTAGTGCTTATTTGATTTTTCATGTCCATTAATTTTTTTTATGTAGTTGGATGCACTAGTATTTGTTCCATACATATTTTTAATTGCCCTCTCCTTTTTGGATTGTTCCCTTTACAAGGATGTAGTAACCTCTTCGTCTATATTAGTTAGTCTTGGCTTGAAATTCACTCTGTCTGCATTATAGAATAGCTACCCCTGCTTTTTCCTGGGTTCCTGTCATATAGAATATTATTTTCTATCATTTGACTTTCAGCCTACGAATTTCTTTTTGAATTAAATGTGCTTCTTGTAGGCACCATATTGTTGATCTTGCTTCTTGATCCATTCTGCTAGTCTTTTTTTTTTTTTTTGATTAGTGAATTGAGACCATTAACCTTGACGGTTATAACTGATATGTATTAATTTATTCTTGTCATGTTATTTTCTTTTTGTTGGCTTCACCTTTTTTCTCTCTGTTTAATTGTTTGCCTTGCATGGTAAATTTCTTCTGTTGGAGTTCATGGAAATGTAGTCTTTGTTATCTCTTTCTAGAATGTTCTTCAGAACATTTTGTCATGCTGGTTGGGTGTTCATGAATTTCCCCAGGTATTCTTTTTCATGGAAGTATCTTAATTCTCCATAAATATTTAAAGATAGTTTTGCAGAGTAAATCAATGGGTTGGGAGGTTTTTTTGGGGGGAGGGTTTGAAATAAGTTTCACTCCAAGCTCTCTTTGACTTGAGGATTTCTGTTGAGAAATCACCTGTGATTCTGATGGATTTTCCTTCCTAGGTGATTTGTTTCTTTTCTATAACAACTTTTAATATTCTAGTCTTGTGTTGAATTTCTGGAATCTTAATCATGATATACCTTGCTGTAATTTTTTTAAAATTATGGCTATTTGAAGTTCTATATGCCTCACTTATCTGTATGTCAAATTCTTTTTCCCTGACAGGAAGTTTTCTGCTATGACATCTGTGAACAGGTTTTTAAATATCATTTGTGGTAACTCCTGCCTTTTCACTGACTCCAGTAAGTCTTATGTTATTCTTTGTATCATCTAGCAGCTACAGGGTTGATTTCTCAAGAAATAGCAATCTCTTGCTATTTTTAAGAAATCTTTCCTTTCATGATTGCTAACTATGAGCCTGTCTTCTGTATCTGAGATTCTGTCCTCACAGTGGCTCACTCTGCTGTGGATACTTTCAGTGGAATTTTTAGCCTCCTGGATATCTGCTTGAATCTGTTTTATGGATTCCATTTCTTTTGTACATTGTGCATTCATGATTTCCATCATTTTCCTAAGCTCCTCTACTTTTTAAAATCTCTATCTGCTCTAGAGTCACCAAGCATGTTTTTCATTGTGGTCACCTGTTGTGGTTTGTTTAAACGTCCTCCCAATGCTCCATGCAGTCATGGAGGTGGCTGAATCTAGCATTTGTGATTGATTTGTTGTCTAGTGCTGGGATTGGTGGTGTGAGTGCTGTACCTGCCCAGGGGCAGGGAACCAGCATACAGTATAAGTGAGGGAAGGAGGCATGCTTAGCCCCTTTTTGCCCTTTTGCTCTTGCCACTTGCAGCCACCATGAATGGCTGCCCCTGAGCCACACCACCCTACCCTGGAGCCAGCTAAGTATGAACTGAAACCTCCAAAATCTGTAAGCTAAAGAAACTTTTCCTTGCTTCACTTTGGGTCAGGTACTTTGTCTCAATAATGAGAGAAAAGTAACCAAGACATCATCATTTCAGTGAGAAATTATTTTTTGATATTTTTTAGAGCTTCATTCATTTGCTTTGTGTTACCACTTCAGGGAGGCTAGGTGGGTGGGTGGCTTTTGGATTGTCCCACCTCATTGTCCTCTGGGTGTGCCTTTGGTGAACTGCATATGTAGGGTTGCATCTTGCTTAAATGTCTTCTCATTTTCTTTTTTGTCTTTTTGAGACAGGGTCTCGCCCTGCAGTTCAGGCTGGATTTGAACACTCTTTGCAGCCCAGGCTGGTCTCAAACTTGTAGCCATCCTCTTATCTCAACTTCCTGAGTGCTCATTTACTATTTTATTTTAGTTTAATTCCAGCATTGATACTTATAAATTGCCTCTGGCGAGCTGCTTTATTGCTAGTATTTAGAACCCTTAGGAAATGACTACTTCAATGTGTCTTCCAGGTGTAGCCGGTTTTTGAGTTTTGAATCTGTTGCGAGATCTCTTCAATTTGTTGGTGATGAGAAGTTGCTGCATGTTTGCCACAGTCCCTGGTTCTTTGGCACTGGCCCACAGTATTTTCTATGACCTCAAGGCAATCTCAGTCTTGGTATACCAAGAAGAACAGTTGGTTAGAACAATTATGTTACTTTGGCTAAAGTGGTACAACTAGCAATAACAATAGCACCAAACACAGTCTAGAAAATGACAAACTGAGGTAAGCATTAATTTGTCACTTTTAATTGTATAAACTAGATTTGTAGTAATATAACAAAAATCTAAAACAAACCAGAAAATGTATGCAGTAAATATGCCTCCAATATACCAATTTTATCCTCAGGAGAGAAAATTTAAAAGGGGCTAAGGGAAAAAATAGAAAAATAGGGGAAGAGGAAGAGATTAGAAGCAAGGCTGGTGAACAAACGTGGAACACACAAATCTCAGGAAACTGGTGCAGAAAACAGGAGGAAAAGAGAGAAGAAGTAAAAGGAAAAACAGAACAAAACAACTACCATAAAGAAACTAAAAACCATGTTCACATTCATATTAAAACATCATCAAACAATGAAGAAGGAAAAAAACAAGAGAGAGAGGAAAAAAGAAGCATCTACTTCCAGCTCTGTCTCTGCTGTCACTGGTAGACAACATGTGGAGACAGAGTCCGGCTCCGTGTTGATTTATCCCAGAAAGCCAGCAGTAGCTTTATGATGGGAGAGTGGATAATCTCAGCAAGCTTGCACCTTTATTTCACCTGAAGTTCAGGGTGGTTTCTGGCCATGAGGCTGGGACCACACCTGTTAGGCCTGTAGCCACCAGTGCACTTTCTGCAGGCTTGAACTCAGCTAGGAACTGCTAGATGGACTCATCAGTTGTTCTGAGGGTTGAGCTCAGTTGGCCCCTTTCCAAGATGGTTCCCAGCCAATCGGTCTCTCTCATGGGACATATGATCTTGAAGCACTCACCACCAGTTAGCACAGTCCTCTACATTCACTGTCCCATTCCACTGCTGTGTGTCTTAGTGGAGGGCTCTGGTGTTGGCAACAGTCACTGCATAGCCACAGGTTTGAGCCACTCCTCCCATGCAGTGAGTGAGTCCAATTCAGGAAGAAAGTTTTTCTGGCTACTTCTTCATTGAAGTTTCTCTCTTCAGTCTCCCCATGGACTTCAATTCTCACTTTGGTTCTTTCCTGGGTCCAGGGGACCCACTGATCTCCTTATTCTCTTCCTCAAATTGCTAATATTCCAGTGTTTGGATGGCAACTCTCAGAAGGGCTCTTTCTCTGATGCTTACCACTCTGCCATCTTCCTGGAAGTCCTCACCTTCAACCTATTTGTGTTATTATAATAAAGTGCATTTCTTCTAGGCAACATATTGTGGAGTCTTATATTTTTATCCAATATAAAAATCTCTGTATTTTTAATGGGGATGTTTAGCAAAGGGTTTATTGTCCATGGCTGCTTTTATGCAGAGCTGAATTGTAAGAGAGAGATGATATTATAGAAAAAGTCTGTTATATTTAATATGATTATCGATAAGAACAGCTTTAAATCTACTGTCTTGTGATACGTTTTCCATTTGGCCCATCTCATTATTTTTTCCCCTTCTGCCTTCTGTTTTTATTATTTTTTAAACTTGGTTTTATCTCCTTTACTGACTTATTAGTTATCACTGTTTTTCTATTTTTGTGGTTGCTTTAGGGTCTGTAGAATACATTTTAAATTTAAGGCAACTTACCTTCTAGTGACATATCATTACATGTATAAGAATCTGATAATAGTATACAGATGGTTCTAAACTTATTTTGCTGCAATGTACATTTTTCAACTTACAGAATAATCATTTTGTTTTTCATTTCTAGAACAGTATTCAATAACTACATGACATAATGTACGCTTTATTATAAAATAAAGGCCTTGAGCCTGGCATGGTGGTGCACGCCTTTAATCCCAGCACTTGTGAGGCTGAGGTAGGAGGAACGTTGTGAGTTCGAGGCCGGCTTGGGCTGCAACACGAGCGCAAGACTGGCCTGAGCTACATAGTGCAACCCTGCCTCAAAAAACTAGGGCTGGGAGTTTGGCTCAGTGGCTTAAAAGCCTGCCCTGGCAGGTGCGAGGTTGCGAGTTCAATCCCCGGTGCCGCAAAATAAATAAATAAATAAGTAAAATCAATGAAATAAAATAAAGGCCTTGTGTTAGATAATCTGTCCAAGTGTAGGCTAATGTCTATCATTCTGAAAACCCTTAAAGTAAGTGAACCTAAATTATGATGTTTAGTAAGTTAGGTGTATTAAATATATTTTCTATATATATTTTCAACATATACCAGGTTCACTGGGGTATACAAACTGTAACTTGACATTTTTTTGAGACACACTCTTGGTATGTAGTTCAGGTGGCCCTGAACTCACTATGTAACCCAGGCTGACCTCAAACTCACAGTGATCCTCCTGCCTCAGCCTCCAGAGTGCTAGAACTACAGACATGCACCACCACACCTGGCCTAAGTAAGTTGAGAAGCATCTGTATTTCCATATCTCCCTGCCAAAGCATTATGTTATTTTTGTCATATACTTTGTTTCTGTATGTTATAAAACCCACATTACATTATTTTTGTATATTTTAAAGAAATTTAAATGTTAAAAAATTGCACATATACCACATTTTCCTTCTAACTAAATGACTTCTTTAACATTTCTTATACTATGGGTCAGTTAGTGATAAGTTTTTTATTCTTTTGAAAAAGCTTCTAACTTCATATTTGAAAGATATTTTCATTTAGTATAGCATTCCTGGTTAACAGTTTACCATGTCTCTGCTGCCATCCAACACATTACAGTATTTATAATCCCCACCATAATCTGGGCTTGCAATGTTTCTGATGAAAAATATGTCATCATCATCATCTTTGCTCTTCTACCTATGGTATGTTATTTTTTCCATTTTTAAATTTTCTTTTTATTACTACAATATCATTAAACTTTTCTTTTTATCACTATTTGACATAATGTATACTTTATTATAAAATAAAGGCCTTGTGTTAGATGATCTGTCCAAGTATAGGCTAATGCCTATCATTCTGAAAACCCTTAAATTAGGTCAACCTAAATTATGATGTTTAGTAAGTTAGGTGTATTAAATATATTTCATATATATATTTTCAACATATTCTGCCAATTTTTTGAGCAATTGGATTTTGAGCAATTGGATTATTATGTCCATTGATGTGGTTAATTTCTTATGCTGGAGGTTCTTTAAGCTTCTTGAATCTGTGAGTATATAGTTTTTACTGAATTTATAACGTTTTTGGTCACCATTTCTTCAGTTTTTTTTCTGTCACCTCTTTCCAGTCCTTCATGAATTTTAGGATACATATATTAGGCCACTTGAACTTTGTCTCACAGCTCACTGATGCTCTTTAAAAAAAAATTCAGTCAGTACAGTTTTCATTTCAGACATTGTAGTTAACTTCTTTAGAAGTTCTGTTTACATTTTTTTTTTTTTTGAGACAGGGTCTTGCTATGCAGTCCAGACTGGCCTTGATCTCACTTTGTAGCCCAGGCTGGTCTCGAACTTGCAACAATTCTCCTGCTTCAGCCTCCAGAGTATGGGGATTGCAGGCGTGCACCACCATGCCTGGCTTCAGTTTGCATCTTTTAGACATTTCTGTATTTTAATGTGGTCAACTTTTTCTTTAATTTTAGAACACATGAAATATAGTCATCATAACTGTTTTAAAGTATTTGTCTTACAATCTTAACATCTATACCTTTCTGGGTCAATTTTTATTCATTGCCCCCACCCCCATTCACTATATTTCCTATTTCTTTCTATACCTAGCAATTTCTGATTGGATGCTAAACATTGTGAGTTTTACCTTGTTAGGTGCTGAACTTTTTTTTCCCCTATGAATATAATATTCTTGATATTTGTTCTGGGGTGTAGCAAAGTTTCTTGAAATCAGCAAGATTATTTTAGGTCTTCCTTTTGAAATTTGTTAGGCATGATCAAACCAGTATTTCATCAGGAGTAATTACTCCCACTAATTATGTAAAACACTTCTGACTACTCTGAATTTTAGGTTTTCCAGCCTGCATGGTGAAAGCAGGTATTTTTACTGGTCATGTGTGAGCATTTGATATTTTTCTCACTATTCTCTCAGATAGGGCTTTCCCTGCCTTTGGTCAACAACACACTCAACTGATACATACTCAAGGGGGGATGCTTTGTAGATCTTCAGTATGCCTCTTATTTTCAACTCTCTTCTTCAAACACTGTCTTGTAAACTACAGCTACTTTGATGTACCTTGACCCTTAGCAAGATCTCCTCAAGTCAGAGAATCTGACAAGTTGGATTCCCCTTCTCTGAATATGGCCTGAAATTTCTTTCACGGTACTCAGTTATGACAATTATAAGAGCCTCACTTGATTTGTCTCTTGTTTTTTATTGTCTCAAGTCT
This sequence comes from Dasyprocta punctata, assembly GCA_004363535.1. NCBI lineage: Eukaryota > Metazoa > Chordata > Mammalia > Rodentia > Dasyproctidae > Dasyprocta > Dasyprocta punctata. Next base: position 12,983 of record RJWM01016638.1, read on the forward strand.
TATAACCACTGTTTTCTGTCTTTTATCCAGTGTTTTAATTGTTTCTGGTGGAGGAATAAATCTGGTCCTTGTTGTTACATTCTGGAGAAATAAGGAAGTTTTGGACTTTGTATTTAGATACAGAGAGGTTCTCAGTTCATTTCCTGGCTCTATAACCCTGGCAAATTACCTAACTTCTCCAAATTTACTTTTTTTTTCCATTTGCAAAATGAGAACAATAATGTTACCGTGGTTAAAATTACATTTGTAGAAAGCATTCAGCATTAAGACTAGCATGTAGTAAATACTATAATAATAGAAACTATTTTTATTACCTATATTAATGGTTTATATCAGTTAATCTTTGCAATGATTCCAGATCTAAAATTTTGAAATATTATGAATTGAATTGTTAAAATTATATAACATAATTGTAAAAAAGTGTGCCCTAAATATTCTTTTTAGCCATATATTATATGTAATATATATTGTATAAGTAATTTCATACTTGTTGTATTTTGTATTTCACATGATGTTTTATCTCATTAATAGTATCTTATACCATTTTAGGAATTATTAGGTCATTTGGTTCTATCATTTGAAAAAGTATGATTTTTTTTGCTTCCCTTTAAAAATAAGAATCTACTATTTCTTTTTCTCAGAGTCATTTCTTTTTACTGTTTCTTGAAGTAAACTCTCTTCCATTTTCACTATCAGTGCAGTTACTCTAGTCAGAAAGTAAAGTTTTGTTTTCAAAAGTTTTATGTATTACTTAAAATGAGGTTAATAATACAATTCTAAAATGTAATATCTTGATGAAAATCTAAGAAAATATTGAGTTTGAATCTACTTTACTAAAATGTAGTAGTCAGTAAAAGATGTGAATTGGTTATGTAAGCAATCTGGTTAAAGGATATTTTTTAATTACAAAATTTTAACTGAATAGTAACAACATTGTGCATTTGGAACCAATTTTAAAGGTTCAGCACACACATTAATTTGCTTTCTTGGATCAAAGCAATATTTTAAATAAACAAGAATCCATGACAATTAGTAAATATAGTTATTTTAAAATGTGCCATCCTTGTCACATAGCAACAATTGATCCTATTATGTGCTTTTTACATACTCTGAAATAATTAACCACAAATTGCTATCTACTTTTTCAGAATGTTGAATGCATTTAAGTTATGAAGTTTATTCTAATATGTGTATTAAGTATTTATAAAGGGAACATTTCATTCCTTACACAAAGGCACAGTGACCCAAGAAAGAAATGACAATGTCATATTAGCAACTCTCCTTTCTTCTGAGAGGACTTTTAAGGAACTTTAAATAGTCTCAATAACTAATATGGCTAAGACATAATTACCATTTCCTGGCTTTACCTCTCTGGTTCTTGATTTACTGATAGTTAAATGATAACATTTATTAATCAGAAGTTATGTCCTCTCAACAAAATAAAATGTCTATTTACACTATAAAAATTGTATATGCCAAGACAACTGTGATATAATTAACATATTACAAAGATCTGGTCTTAATAAGAGCTTTGAAAATATTACACAGGATTATTTTCACTGTCAAAGTAACTGAGCTTAAAGTAAGAACATAAGTGCTTTTACGTGACCAGAGGGATGCTAACACTGACTTGATTTACTCTGTGTGTAGTAGCACCTCAGGATTAGGCAGTAGGGAGCAGGAGCACCAGAGCAGGTCATAACCCTCTTCTCTAGTGAAATGCAGTTGAAAACTGCCAGTGGAATGTGACTGTGGAGACACAGAACCTGTACTGGAGCACAGGCGAGAAGTTTACTCCATCGATCTAGAGAAAGAGTTTATGAGGGAGGAAAGGAAAGGAATGCCCAATTTGTATCCATTCTAATTTCATCAGAGAAATTTCTGAATCAAGCAATGGGACATTTACAGTATCTCTTATATATTGGTTTAACTTTCAGTCCCTTAAACAGTAAGTATGAGAGATTATTTCACTAGAACATCATCATAAGGCCTGAACAATTCTATCAACTGGAGGGTTAAAAAATAGCCTCTAATTTTACTTCATAGTATATTTTGGCCTATTTTTTTTTTTAATTCTGTAACATGGATTGGTAAGGACAGGGGAAGTGAACAAGAATAGTCTAGCCAATTCAGTAACATAGGCTCAAAGATTAGAAAGGTTGAAGATGTGTGAGACTCAAAGAAGGAAAAGGCCAGTGCTACCAAATGAGGTAAGAACGACACTTACAGCAACTTTTGTTTATATTCTCATATTTTGTTTTCACCTCTATGCAACTGTTTTCATGTGATCATTTTTATTACAGCCAGACTACACCATATGGGAGAAGAAAAAGAGGCATTGATTCATGTAGGGGGAGCCCTGGCTAGGTAATTTTTTTATTCCCTCCTGGTTGAGTCTGTTTGAAAACATGATGAAAGTGACAAATTTAGGGCTGATGTGAGCCAGGTACAATACCTAAGGGTTTTGATATGTTGGATGGCAGAGTCGGGTAGAAGGTTGGAGGGGAGATTGTTAGTTTGAAGGTAGCCACTGGATATTGCTTGAGGATATAAATTATAGGATACAGTTCCCAAGGAGATAAATCTGATAATAACTAAGCAAGTTGGCAGGATTTCAGCAAAACACTAAATTTCAGTGACCAGCTCCAATTCTAGAAAAAAAAATTTTTAAATAATAAAAAAAACCCAGGTATAGCTCAGTGGTGCATTGCTCGGCTAGCATGTGTAAGGCCCTGTATCTAATCACCAGCACCACAAAACACAACAAAACAGGCAGAGGCCAGTGCTAGACATAGACACAAACCGAGGAAGAGAACAGTGGGGATTGCTGTGGCTTAGTGACTAGGTACAGTAGGCACATGACAGTTCTCAGTGACTAGACCTGTGCATGGCCTACACAGGGAAGGATAGCAATTTAAAAAAAAATTACTTGTATGATTCAAACTTCTGAAGGTAAATATATTCATTGCTAAAACATAAAATTATAGAAAAACCCAAAGACCAAAATTTTTCTATACTCTAAAGAGCAAACATTTCTTTATAAATGATATCAAGTTAAGTATTTATTCATTTTACTTTGCCAGAATAAATATGTCAAAATTTTATAAGAATAATTTTAAGTAATTTCCACTCTGGTATATTATCTCCTTATGAAAGGAGCATAGAATTTATAAGAATTAAATTTCTCTGTTTCAAACGGGGTGGGGGGGTAAAGGGATTATAAAAGGAATTAAGATGTGTTATGTATTTATGCCAGCTCCTCATGATGAATGTAATAATATACTACAAAAATGTGCTAATAAAAATAAAAATTAAAAAAAGGATGTGATCAAATGCAGATCCTGATATGTTGAGAAAAAAATAAATATTTAAAAGTAAAAGTTATGCTCCTGCATGAGAACCAAGGACCATCTTAACTTTACAAGATTTTAAAATCTGTTTTTATTTTCTATTTCTCATCATGTTGTCTAATATTTTAGAAAATACACATATAAGAAGTGTGTTTGGTGTTGGAAATTTCAGAGGGAATTGAAAGTGTGTACAGAAGCCAAGAAGTCTATTTGGAATAGTCTTCTAACAAACTGAATTTTAAAAAAGCAGATAAGCCACATGCTGATGAGAATCATACATGTTACCTTTTCCCTCCAGTTATCGTCACTCAGCAGCTTCTGTCTAAGGGTTTCCCGCAGTTGCTCAATGCTTTTCTGATGTGAAATCAGCATCAATTCCCTGAAAAATCATAAGTCCAACAAATGAGACTAAACTCATCCCTAATACTCTTCCTAAATTACAATTCCTAGCTTGGAAAACATATATGTATATATTTAACTGTTAACAGAAATTTATGAACATTGAAAATAAGACATTTTCAGCTGTTTTTTCTTATTTAATAAGTTATTATTTTTGCAAGACACATTAACAATGTATGTGGAATTACAAACAGAATAAAATGTTATAAGTTGTCCTTCAAAAGGTTTATGACTACATTGAAACTCCAAATACTTTGTTACTAACAAAAGAAAAATATGTTGAGGTATGTTGTAAAGCCAATAAATGTTCACAGACTCTGCTAAATTTATTTTCTTCTATTGATCTACTATACCAATAAGAACAAACCAAATTAAGTAGAAGGCAATTATCAGAAATGAGATGTAGTTCAAAATGTATTATAAATAAGAAAAAGAACAAGTAACAAGGTAAGATCAATAATTAAAAGTCTCCTATCAAATAAAAGTCAGGAATCAAATGGTTTCATTACTGAATTCCACCAAACAGTTAAAAAAAAAACTTGTACCAACTCTTCATAAATTATTTCAAAAAACAAAAGAGGAGGGAATTCTTCCAAACATGTTCTATAAGACCAGCATTATCCTGATACTAAAATCAGACAAGGACATTAAAAAAAAAAAAGACTGCTACATGTTAGTATCCTTGATAAACATAAATGTATAATTACTCAACAAAATACTGACAAACTGAGTCTAACAGCACATAAAAAGATTACTCCCTAAGATTAAATGGGATTCAACTACGGATACAGGATTGTTCAACATATGCAAATCAATAAATATGATATTCCACATTAACTAAATGCAGGACAAAAATTGTGTGATCATTTCCATAGATGTAGAAAAGGTATTTGATAAAATTAACATCTCTTTCTGATAAAAACACTGAAAAATTAGGTATAGAATCTACCCCAATATAATTAAAGTCATCTGTAATAAGCCAATGCCTAATATTACAATGAATGTGAAAAATCTGAAACCTTTCTCTTTCAAGATCTGGAACAAGCACAAGATACCTGCCTTTACCACTTTTACTCAATGAAGTATTGGAAGTCCTAGCAGGAGCAATCAGGTAAGAGAGGAAATAAAAGGCATCCAAATTGGAAAAAAGGAAGTAAAATTGTCACTGTTTACAGATGACACAATCTTATACATAAAAAAACCCTAAAGCCTCTACCAGAAAAAAAACTCTCAGAACTAATAACAAATTGAGCAAAGTTTCAACATATAAAAATTAGTGGCAGTGAAAGAAAGAATACACAGATATAAATGCCAGTATAGTCAAACTACAAATTCCAAAGATGATGAATTTTCAGAGAGAATATTAAGATTTTCAAAATGTTACAAGAAACAGAAGACTGACTTAAAGAACTAATTACATCTGAGAAAGAACCAAACTGAACTTGTAGTAATGAAAAATACAATAACTAAAATTAAAAACTTAGGGATAGTCTTATAGCGGATAATTCATAGCTGAAAAATTAAGCAATAAGATAAAAAGACAATTCAAAAACATTACACAGAATTTAACCTGAAACCATATGTTATGGTTATGGTCCTGTGGCCCCACCAAGTGTCATGTAATCATGACATGGATTTGGTTGAGTCTGGTGCTCATGATTGATTTGTTGTCCAGCACTAGGATTGGTGATGTGAGTGCTGTACCCACCCAAGGGTGGAGTTGACATACAGTGTAAGGGCAGGAAGAACGCATTTCTTTCTCTCTTGCCGGTTCGCCTTGCTGTTTTGCAGCCACCATGAATGGCTGCCCCGCCATGCCACCCTGCATTGTGGCCAGCTGCATATGGAATGAAACCTTCAAGAACTATAAGAAATAAACCTTTCCTTCCCTAATTTTGGGCATCAGGTATTCTGTCCCAGCAATGAGAGAAAAGTAACCAAGACACCATGGAAAACATAAAAGTTAAAATATGAAGGATAGAATGAAAAGATCATGTATGTGTGTGTGTGTGTGTGTGTGTGCATGTGCATGTGTGTGTTCATTTTTTCAGAAGCAAAAGAAGAGAGAGGGGAGGTAGCAGCATTTGAAGGAAATGGTCTAAATTAACAAAAAAATATCAGTTTATTCACAAATCCAGAGAACTCACTGGACTCCAAGCAAGATAAATAAAAATAAGCCCCACATCTGGGCATCTCATAGTGAAAATGACAAACACCAAAGTTAAAGGGACTGTCTTAAAATGAAGTTGAAGAGAAAATCTTCAAAGGAAACTGATTTTTCTCAACGAAAACAAAGGATGACAAAAAACTGGGGAAAAAAGTCCTATAAGGAGAGAAGATAACCATGAACTTGTTTACCCAGTAAAACTCTTTCAGAATCAGCTGAAATAAAAACAAACTCAGATAAACAAAAACAGAGAGGTTACCACTGGGGTTCAAGGATTTTAAGTAAAGGAGCATTATTGTCAGGGATCACAAGGGAAAAGATTTATTACAGGGCACATAATTTATAGGATTATTATATAATATTCATCCAAAAAGTTAAATGCAAAGGAATGTAGGTGATCTGTCCACACACTAGAAGCCCCAAGAATACAGCTGAGGGTCTGGTTCCCAAGGTGATGTCCTGCATGAATCCAGCAGATGACCTAGACCCATAGCAGTGTCTTCTATGAGTCCAGCTGGAGGCCTAGAGCCCACAACAGTCTTATCCAAGTCTGTATCAAGGATCTGCATTGGGAAGGCCCAAAGGTCAGTGATGAAAGCTAGAACATCTGCGCCAGCAGGGTGAAGGATCTGTGCCAGCAGGCTGAGGAATCTGCATTGGAGCCAGGAAGTGATGCTCAAGGTAAGAACCAGAATACCCCCAAAAAGAACCGCAGCCATCCTCAGTGACAGTGAGGACTGGAGCTCCTCCAATGATGATAACTTCTAAGTTCCCATCAGGAAAGCCAGCGTGACAAGCTTCCCCAGGAGAATCAACAGCACACCATCTTCCCCTCCAGTTCTCCTTTTTATGCTGTTGGCAACAATCCTCAGGTGTGGACCTTCTACACCCAGCACCAAGGTGACTCAGCTCAGCTGGCTGTTACAAGTTGACCATTAGCTAATCCACCACAAGGAGCTTCTAAAGAACATGGATTGCAGGTTGTAATACAGTCTCAAAAGGTCAGACATGCAAAAAGAAATCGTATGATACACGGAGACACTATCAGACGCACAGGCAGGGACAGTTTTTTTCAGTGTATGTCAGGACAGTTGTACAAGGCACAGGTTTTGACAAGAACTTGGTGTTTCAGGCTTAATGATCCATGGCCACCACCCTGAATTTCTTAACAATTTTATCATTGGATTTGTATTTTTAAGTGAAGACTAATGACTCAGTCAAGCATGTGGTAGGGGCTTGGAGCATTGATTCTGATACAATTTTACCTTTTGCCGCTGCTTTGCCTTCCCCAGACTGTTCTTAGCTCCCTTCTCCCCTGCCTTCACCCAGGGACTGCTTCTGTCTTTACTGTAATATATCCATGCCTGAAAGAGGGGGACACAAAACAGCAAACAAAAGGCCATCATGGCGGTTGAGAGAGAAACCGTTAAAGAAAGCAAATAGTTTCTTTAACAAAGGGTCTTGTATTTTCATTTTGGGTCCTGAAAATTACATAGCCAATTTTGTACATAAGTAGATATAAACTAATACTGTCTCCTTAAAATAATAATTTTGGCTTTGTGTTTTGGAGGAATGAATGAAAAGAATCAGAAAACTGGACAAAAATACCTACATCAGGAGAGCAGCTATCTCAAGTATTCTTTGGTCGATGCATTATTCAAGAGTTTAACTTTGGACTTCATTAAAGATACACAGAAAAATTTCAAGTGTAACTACTGAAAGGATAGAAATCAAAAACACTCGAGGAAAAAAGCATTAAGAAAACACACAAAACTCCAACAATCCTCCTCCAGAAAGGCTGCAAGTGTGAAAATAGTGCAGAAAAAGAGGGAGGAACAGAAGGCTTGAAATAATAATCAAAACAAGGAATTAGAAGAGAAAAACAGATGATATCAACAAACCAACACTAGTCGTATGCTCTTTAGAAAAATCTTTCCTAAAACATTAGGACATGCAAAGATGAAAGAAAAAAGTTTTGAAAATATATAACAGGTATATATTAAAGGGAAAGAAGAATGTAACTATATTATTATCAAGCAATAGACCTTTAAGATAAAAGTCATTATTAGGGACTGATAATGATAGTAAGTTTAAATTACTATGAGCATTCTAAACTTACATGTATCCATTAAAATGCAATCAAACATATAAAGCAAAATTTTATAGAACTATAAGGTAAAACTGTTAAATCCACACCATTATGATAAAATTCAACACAGAGATCCCTCAGGCATAGATAAGTGAGTCCAGGGCCACCCAGTAAGGTCATGGAAGCGGACACTGCACAACTCGAGATTGTTTTGTCAGTGGTTCTCCTGTAGCTGTGTAATGCAACAACCAAGGATCAAGCAAAGAAAAAAATCAGTAAAGATACAGATAACCTAATTCAAATAACAAGATTGATTTAAGGTTCATATATAGACTCTGGTATACAAGTTGTGGAAAAATATACAGTTATTTTCCAGTTCATATAAAACTGACTACATACTTGACCAGGAAGTAAATCTGCATTATCTAATATGGTAGCCATTAGTTTCATAAAGATACTGAAACAAAACAAAACACCAACCACTACCAATGAACGTTAAAATATCTATAATAACTTCTAAAGATGATCACATATTTATTTATGAAGAAAGCCAGTTAGGACTTTCTAAATACACTAAAATTGCATATAATTTTCTCAGCTATGTACACATTGTGGACAAATTCCAAGAACATAATATTGAGCACAAAGAATAAATCACAGAATAATACATACAAATGATTTTATTTCTATGAAGAAAAAATGTACACAAGACCTAATACTATATATATTTTCTTAGGAATAGAGATATACTTGGTAAAATTATAGAGAAGGAAAAATAGATGTTATCTGTAAGTTTTTGTAAATGTTTTTGTCGGTTTGAGGAAGTTTCCTCGTGTTCCTAGTTTGATGAGAACCACAGAATATAGGCTGGTGATTATTTCTGAGGAGGGCGATTGGGATGGAATAGGGGAAAAGCGAAAGGGACTTTAAAGCTAATGGTGAGGCTCCTTTTTCCTAAGCCATGTGGTTAGTACCAAATATTTGCTCTATTGTACTTTTTTACATTTTATACATATGTAAGCCTTTTACCATATCCACTCAATATTTATAAAAAGAAGTATTGATGAAGACTGAGTACAGAGAATAGGTAGGTGGAGGTAAGAGAGTTTAAGATGAAGACAAAGGGAAAAAATGGGCCAAGTGTGTACTAAGTAGGTCTTTTTCCAATGTGGTGGGGTTCACTTGTCCTTTATAGATAAGGCAGTGTCATCTGCCCCAGGAAATACAGATGTGAACAAGGAAGGCAGGGTCACTGTCCAAAGAGTCCTCAAAATCTAGCAAATTTAAAAGAGAGATTTATATTTTAAAGCATGAGGCAGACTCAGCAGGCTGTGATAGCTCCTAGAGCAGTCTCTGGGCTGGAGAAAAAGAAGGGACACAAAAGACTGTATTAAAACTTCATTGTGCCTTTCCTCCAAATACTTAGACATTTCTGTCTTTGCAGACTCATCTTCCCCTAATGCTGAAAACTCCCAAACTTCATCAGATCCGTTCTCTGAGTATCTGACTCATGCATCCAGTTCTCTACTTGACCACTCTATTTTAGAACTATCCCAGACTTAATATCTGAATTTTCAATGGCTAATGATATTACAGTTTATTTTTTGCTCACATTATGTGTCACACGTGGCAGTAAGCTTCGTATGTTGTTGTGGGATGTAGTTCAATAGCAGTCCTTACCTGGGAATGCTGTTCTTGTGGAAAACAGGAAAGAAAATTTACCAAAACATAGGATCCTTTAAACTTTCGTTTTGAGTTGGGTATATCATTTCGCTCACATTTCAAACAAGCCAAATGGCCAAGCCTGGTGAGAATCAGGTGTAGAGAGTACTGTCCTCTGCTCTACTGGAAGAGGCACTGTAGGTCACCTTCCACTGAAACTGAAATCGTGTTGGAGGCCTACTGTGGAGGTGGGAAACGTTTCTAGCTTAGATTACAGTTTTTTCTCCTGGGAGCAGTTTGTTAGCCCAAAATATAGATCCCAGCTTTTCTGAGTAGAGATTTTGCCCTGTTGGGAGGAATAAACAGGTTTTTCACCTTACATTGAATCCTAAGATGCGGGGGAAGATGGGCCCCTCTACTCCTGCTCCTCTTCCCACCACTGACTTCTGTCACTAGGTTAGTTGATTTTCAGCATATATCTATATATTTCTATGCATTAAATCATAGAGTAGAATTTATTTTTTGGTCTAACATCTTTTACTCAGCATAATCAATTTTAGATTTATGGATGTTGAATTGTATATCAATAGTTCACTCATTTTATGTTGAGTGGTATTCCATTATATAGATATATCACAATTTATTCATTACTGTTGATGAATATTTAGTGTGTTACACAGATTTTGGCTCTTACAAATAAGGCTATTACCAATATCTGTTTACAAGTTTGTGTAAAAATATATGCTTTTATATCTTTGCAGTAAAAATGAAGGAGTGAAAATGGCTGGAAAACATAGAAGGTACATACTCAACTTTTAAAGAAATTTCAAAGAAGTTGTATCAACTTACACACCACCAGTAGAGTGTGAGGACTGCAACTCCTCCATATCCACTCCAACACTTAGTATGTTAAAGTTTTTACATTTTAGACATTCTACAAGTGTGTTTCAGCATCTTGTTGTAGTTTTACTCTGTATTACCTAATGGCTAATGATAATAAACATTTTTATGTGCTTATTAGTCATCTGTATATCTTCTTTGGTGAAGTGTCAGCTCAAATCTTTTGGTCATTCTTTATTAAGTTGTTTGTGTTAAGATAAATGAGTTGCTAAAATTCTTTATATAATCTGGAAACAGGATCTTTATTGATATATCCTTTGCAAAGATATTATCTCAGTCTGTGGTTTTCTTTTCATTTTGTTATCAGTGTCTTTTGAAGAACAGGTTTTTCACTGTGATGAAGTCATTCTGACTTCATACCTCTAGAACTATAAGATAATAAATTTATGTTGTCTTAAACCACTAAGTTTATGGTCATTTATTACAATAGCAATAGAAAACTAATAAGCACCGGGGATAAAACTCACAACCTCACACCTGCCAGGGCAGGCGCTTAAGCCACTGAGCCAAACTCCCAGCCCTGGTTTTTTGAGACAGGGTCGCACTGTGTAGCTCAGGCTGGCCTTGTGCTCATGTTGTAGCCCAAGTCAGCCTCGAACTCACAACGTTTCTCCTACCTCAGCCTCTCGAGTGCTGAGATTAAAGGCGTGCGCCACCACACCCGGCTCTAACTAATAACATTTTATAACGAAGTATAATATTAGAACCTTGTAATAACAACTTTGAGTGAGATAAATGGGAGCAGTTAATGCAAACAAATGCAAAACTTCAAATAAAGTAGCACTAATTTTTCAAAATTCCAGGATCACATAAGAGATGTGGCTGGTGGTACACACATTAGAAGTGGTCAGACAGCAGGAGTCTTGGCAATTTTGGTGCTTTTAATCTTTAACCTAATTTCTCTCTCCCTGTCTTGTACTCTTCTTGTCTCAACTCGCCCTCTCTGCCTCTCTCCTTTTCCCTTCCTCTTCCTTCCATTCCTCTTTTCTTCCCTCCCTTCCTCTTTCCTTCTCTTCCTTCCTCTGATGCACTTCACTTCTTAAATCAGGTTTCCTGTTTGAAAAAAACTTTACTGACTAGAAAATTTCAATAAGCGTCTCCATATAATGACTGTATGTATATGAGAAGTTACCTCTACTATAAAATAGATGGTATTTAGTATCTAAGATGCTTGAATTTCAGTTTCCCTGGAGGGAGTTATAATGTTGACACCACAAAAAGTAGAATCCATTCTAGAACCCTTCCTCTGATGAAATCAGTATAAAGAACTGCTATTATGTATTCCTTTTAAAAAAAAACTATTACGATGTAGCAGGTAAAATATAATAGGTGAAGATTCAAAAACTGTTAATGAAGTGATCATTATTCACTGAATTTTCAAAGACTTATAAGGTCTGTTATGACATCTTCACAAAGTATAAATTGTTTTGAGTGAATTACTATAAAAATATCAATTTACATCCATGGTGGTAATTTTGGTTGACACTATGCTTATGGAAATGAGGTTTCTTATACCTCTCTGATTTCCATGCTGAGTCCCTGTATTTGAGAACTTATCAGTGAGACTCTTTATTGAGACAAGGCAGAAAGAATAATTACACGTGATGTTATAAGCACTCACTGTTTCCAATTAGAAGAAGGCAATGAATAATGTGTACAGAGATGATTATATGTGTGAAAAAGATTCCAAAAACAAACTTATGCAAAGGGTTATACTTTGTTAAGATGACCAAACTGCCTCTTACAGCTTAGATCCAGAATATCCCTCAAAACTCTCATGTGCCCAGAGGCAGGGCTTTTGGAAGATGACTGAATCACGGTGGTGCCATATCCATCAGTGGATTAACCCACTTACAAATCCAGAGCTAAATGTGCTCTAAGGAGGGGGGCCCTGGTGAGAAGAGGTGGGACCCATGTGTCCCCTCTCCCTGGATCCTTCCTTCCCTTTCTGCTTCCTGCCTGCCACACAACGAGCACCTGTCCTCCAGCCAGGGCCTTCCACCACACCATTTTTGCCTTGGAGCCAGCTGACCATGGACTGTGATTGTGAGCCAAAGTAACATTTTTTCCTTTAAGTTATAGGTGTAGGGTATTTCAGCCCAGTGATGAGAAAGTGACTCAGACACTGCCTTAAGATATTACTAAGAGATGGCAATCTTGCATAGAGAAAAACTAAAACGACCACTTCTGATTCTGGTGAGACTTTTTGTTAAAAATTTAAAGGAATTATGAGAACTAAAACAATTGCAAAGGCACAGTCCCTATTTTTCCATATGATAAAAAGCAGAAAATGTACAACTGTTTAGATATTTGACTTTCTCTTCAGAATCAGTTTTACAGATGTTGATGCTTCATAATTATAGCAAAACAACATAGATATAAGCCCTAAACTTGAATTGTACTAAGAATCAAATAAAGAAGAAAACCCACTAAAATCCGGGTGTTTACATTTTACTCTTAGCTCTGATTTTTGACAAGTCAGAAACTCTCTGGGTCTGAGAGAAAAACTGGGAGAAGCTTCCAAGTTTTAAATTTTGTCATCAATTGCTTTGATTAGAATTAAATTCATTCCCACATATACACACATACATACATACAGCAAATCTTTTGGGGTACCTACTATGTGCCAGGCACTGTTTTAGTGTCTGGAGATACAAAGGTTGTTTGTTGTCATTCTTTATATTTATATTAATATAATTCCCATGAAATAATTGAAGACTCAAATGATAAATGGTTGTCTGAGGTGACTCACAGGAACCAAACTAGTGCAAGCTGATGCCAAGCCGTGGCTCTCTACACTTTGTCACACTGCCTTTGTTTTGCATGTTACTCAGAGAGAGGTAGGACTATCCGTGACATTTTACTCTGCAATCTTACCAGATTTTTTTGAAATAATATTTTTGGAGTTGCCACAATAGGCAAATTAGGACATACTTGCAATTAAGGATATTTATTTTTTAAATGTTAACTAAAGAATCTTATTTCTTATATACATGAAAAAAATCTAGGTTCCCTTAGTTACAGTTGAGAATATAATCACAAACGTTAAACCATAATGCCAAAACAGTAGCTTTAAGTTCTATTTCACAAGTTGTTCTTTAAAAATTTCTCCACATTGTCAATCAAAAAGATAATTTTGATTTTGTCACAATTCTTGCCTCCATTAAAAACCAGAAAGTGTGTGATATAAGAAGTTTGGCAAACCAGTTGTTCTGAAAGCTGTCAATGGATAGGAAATTAAAGAAAGAGGTGAGTCATGGGAAAAAAAAAAACCTCAACAAGCTTTATTATTTCAGAATGTTCCTTAGAATGCTTCAGGTAACATGGAATTGAAGGGATATCTGCTGAGTATCTACATGGCTAGTGGAGGGTATAAAAATTAAAATCATGATTTTTTAGTGGTTAACAACCTAAAAAAAGATGAAAATGAGAAAATTAACATTTCCTGAACATCTACAGTCTAGATGATATAATATTAGGTGTTTTATTATTCAAGAGAAGAGAGCTAATATTAATATGCCCATTTTACACATAAAGACAAAGAATCTTCAAGGGATTAAGCTGCCTAAACTTGACTTTAGTCAGTTTGGGATTTAAATTTATGCCTAACTCAAAAGTCTGCTCTTTATATACTAAGGCCACAATACCACAGAAAACCAGAGCCCTTATATCACCTCTGAATCCTTTTAATATCTAATACTAAGCATAGTAATTACTTCTCATTGCTTATAGCTTTTATAAAAATGTGACAAGCCTCATTAAAATATCTAAACATTGAGTTTATCTCCTTTTAGAATGTGATTATCAAAAGTTTGTATTCTATTTGCAATCTGAAGATGTAGCTCTAGTTCTGACTTTGTTGAGGTCCTTTAGAGGAGAAGGGAATTAGTGTTTACTGAGCGAATGAGAGTGCGTAAGACAGAGAGAAAGAGGAGATCCAAAGGGGTGTTCTAGGTTTTTCTGCCTTCTGTAGGAGAGTGAATCCCCCTAAGACAATGTCACAACATAATTGAGAAAAAGACGTCACAGGGAGAATAACTGACACAACCTAGTGCTTCAAGTCAAATACTGAGGACTGGGAGAAGCAGCCAGCCATGTCCCATGTACCTGCTGCCACTGGGGAAGTCTTGGTGTAATCACAGGGGCCAGGAGAAGCAGCCAGTCACACCCCATCTGCCCACCAACATCAGGGAAGTCTCAGTATAATTGTACAAGTCTGGAGGAGCCTGCCCCATACCCTATTGCCTCCCAAGGAACCAAGATTCAGAGAAATCCAGGTGCCTGGCACATTCCCCTACAGTGCAGATGGGTAGCCAACACAGGAAGTGCCTGAGACCCTATAACCCATTCATCCAGAGGAACCCAGGAAAATGTCAAGACAAAGGAGCAAAATGCAATCTCAGACCCCCCAGCCCACACAGAACAAGTCCAGGAGACAGACATAGAAAAATTTGGAAGTCACACACCTGAAGTTTCTGAAATGATAGCAACTGAAGTAAAGAAACAACAGCATGAGGCTGTAAAAGAAATCATATCAGAAATAGTATCTCAGGTAAAAGAAGAAATGACAACCATAATGAAAGAATTGCTGAGCATATCTAAAGAAGACATAGATAAAAAGAAAAATGAATATAGGAAAATAAGGGAAACCTTGAATGAGCAATATAGTGAAGAATTGGAATACATGAAACAGATTCAAAGTGATATCCAGTAAATTAAAAATTCCACTGAAAGCTGGAAAAACCATTTCAACACAACTGAAGAAAGACTTTCAGACCTTGAAGATAGGATTGCAGCTAATGATTGTAAAAGGAAAGATCTCTTAAAAATAACAAGGAACCAGGAAATAACAATGCAACAGTTACAAGATGACACAAAGAAAAATAATATGACTGACAAGTGTCAGCAAAAAAAGCAAGAGTCAACACAAATGACATAAAAAGAATACACAAGTAATAGCAGAAAACTTGTCAAGTGTGGAGAAAGGACCTGACATACAGATAAATGAGGCATACAGAACTCCAACTAGCCATAACCAAAGTAAATCTACACCCAGACATATAATAATCAAGATTGCAGAAATTCAACACAAGAACAGAATATTAAAAGCTATTAGAAAAAAGAAATAGATCACCTATCAAGGAAAGCCCATCAGAATAATGGCAGACTTTTCAACACAAACCATCAAGTCAAGAAGAGCTTGGAGTGAAGTGTTTCAAGTTCTGAAAGCAAAAACTTCCAACCCAGACTGATGTATCCTGCAAAACTATCTTTTAACATTAATGGAGAAATAAGATACTTCCATGACAAAGAACAACTGAAGAAATTCATGACTAGCAAACCAACCCTACAAAGAGTACTGAAAGATATTCTAGAAAGAGATAAAAATTACCACAATTCCAAGAATAACAACAAAAAGAAATCACCAAGCAGGGCAAGTAATTAAATACAGGGGAAAAGTAAGGAACCAACAATAGAAAAATAATGTGACAAAGACAAGCCAATACGTATCAGTCACTTTGTAGCCCAGGCTGGTCTCGAACTCACAATGCTCCTCCTACCTCAGCCTCCCGAGTGCTGGGATTAAAGGTGTGCACCACCACACCCATAGTCTTTTTTTGTTGTTGTGGCACCGGAGATCGAACACACAGCTTCGCACCTGCCAGACAGGCACTTAAGCCACTGAGTCAAACTCCCAGCCCTGGTTTTTTGAGGCAGAGTCACACTATGTAGCTCAGGCTGAGCTTTTGCTCCTGTTGTAGCCCAAGCTGGCCTCGAACTCACAATGCTCCTCCTACCTCAGCCTCCTGAGTACTGGGATTAAAGGTATATGCCACCACGCTCAGCTGCCATATTCTTGGTAAATTTGAAAGTGGCTTCCTCTCTGGGTTGGTGAATTAGAAAAAGTACTCTTTTGGTCTGGGATCAAACCTATAGATTCAGGGGTTGGTAAGGAGATGGAACATTTAAACAGGAAAATGAATTCCATCTCTGTTTTAGTTACTTTTTTCTTGTTGCTGAGACAAAATACCTGATGCCCAAAATTAGGGAAGGAAAGGTTTATTTCTTACAGTTCTTAGAGGTTTCAATCAATATTCAGCTGGCTGCAAGGCAGGGCAGCATGGCAGGGCAGCCATTCATGGTGGCTGCCAAAGAGCAAGATATGAGAGAGAGAGAGAGAGAGAGAGAGAGAGAGAGAGAGAGAGAGAGAGAGACATGCCCTCCATCCGCCCTTACGCTGTATGTTGGTTCCAGCCCTGGGAGGGTGCAGCACTCACCTCACCAATCCCAGCGCCAGACAACAAACCAATCACAAATGCCAGACTGAGCCCCATCCATGATTACATGAGGCTTGGGAAGGACACAGGACCATACCCATAACAATCTCTGTGACAAGAAGCTGGAAGACTAGTTTGGTCACCCTTAGTACTTCCGCTGTAGACATTATTTTGTATAAGACAGTGTGTAGACAAAATGAGGTAATGTCCACAGAAGCAGTAAAGGACCCCTCATGGCTGTGAAATGAGTGACAGAGCTTGAGACGGATGAAGTGGAAGGGGAAGTAAGGGAAGCAAAACAGAAGGAGGCTGAAGAAAGACAGGGAAAGGTATATAATGAGAAAGCAGGTATATTTAACCATAGGATCACACCATACAAAGGAAAACAGGAGACCCTATGTGCCTTTGTAATAATTTGCTAGATTTTATGTGTATTTTTCTGAGGTGAAGGTTTATAGTTTTCAACTCAAAAAATGACAGAAAAGACAAAAGAGAAGTTAATGTAAAGTGGGATAGGCATGAAAGGAGTAAAAATGTACTTTGAGGGGACAGGGACCAAGAAAGTAAACTAAAGATTGGAGGAGAGATAAACAGCAACAGACATTTATCTCAAAGTATAATTTTTTTTTTTTTTTTTTTTTTTTGGCTTTTTGAGGCAAGGTCTGATTATACAGTTCAGGCTGGCCTTGAGCTCACTTTGTAGCCTAGACTGGTCTCGAACTCACAATGATCCTCCTGCCTCAGCCTCTCAAGTGCTGGAATTACAGGCATGAACAACCACAACTGGCTTCTCAAAGAATAATTTACAGGTAAGCAACTTACACCTAATGTTAATTATAACTAAGCATTTCCTCTAACAACACTCTGCCATTCTCAATGTTAAGAGAAAATAGATCCTAATTTTTTCCTACACTTTTTTCTTGGAATTTACCAAGATAGGGATAATATAACATTTGAGAATGCAAAGGGCGAGAGGGTGATTATAAACAGGTGTGTTCCAGCTGTGTGGTAGTAGGTCACACGCTAGCGCATGAACAAATTTTTCTGTTACAATAGCAAGTTTTCAAGATTATAAAATATGTGTCTTTATAAAATATATGTATAAGCTTGTTATAAGAAACTTAGAACACATGTTTACTATGGAAAATAGTTTTCCATAAAATGAAATTAGGCTCCCAGACCAGCTCTCAGACCATATTTAATCTACAATATGCTGAACTATATTCAGGGTTCTGGAAACAGTTCCAGGCCTGTTCACAGAGATTTTGTATCCCAGGAAGATGAGACTGAGGGCTGCTTTTGCAAAGAATTTAAAGAATACGTGTCTCTGGCACCATCCCTCTGCCTTGCTTGCACTCCTCTTCATCCACAAAGGAGGCCTTCTCAGCAGGTACTACATGTAACCACACCTGGTAGACCTCCTCTGCTGTGATTCCTGTCCTCCAGAGAGAACTACTTCACTTCCTTTCAGTGACGCCTCTCCTGATTACTGCTTCTTCAGCTGAGTGTGAGGGAGAAAGCAATGTATAATTAAACAGATTTATAGTAATGGGTGACTGCTTCCTGGTCATAAATTCACTTTCCCCTCTAAATTCAGTTCTGCCAGTTTTTTCCCCCGAGGGTCAGTTCTGGCTTTTTATATCTTTCTGTCCTCTTCTGAAACTACATAGTACCTAAATTGCACGTTTGGTGACCTTAGCAAGGTCTATTGTCTTAAGAGCAGGGAGTAGGGGAGGAGTGGGATTATCTGCGAATGCCCGATTTACACACGCGCACTCTACTACTGGGAGAAGTTGGGCTTTGCCTTGGTGAGTGCATCTGGCAGCCTGGTTGGGTGCAGTACAACCATGGCAATGGTTTTGAACCTTGCAGTGTAGCAAATTCCTAGACATTGCTTGGACTTACTCAACTAGAATCTCCCTGGGGGTTGTCAAGTATCTCTACATGTATCCCTGGTCCCTGAGCCCAACTTCTTTTGGAGGCTTGTT
Source organism: Dasyprocta punctata (assembly GCA_004363535.1). Taxonomy (NCBI): domain Eukaryota; kingdom Metazoa; phylum Chordata; class Mammalia; order Rodentia; family Dasyproctidae; genus Dasyprocta; species Dasyprocta punctata. The sequence goes on from RJWM01016638.1 coordinate 31,816, forward strand.
CTATCCTCCAACTGCTTCAGGGCACCTCTATTTAGAGGCCCAATTAGCATTTCAAATCAAAGCTTCAAGGGAAGGCTTGCTCAGCTGAGAGGCAGGGTCAGTTTACTGCCAGAAAGTTAAGTTCATTCCTAAATCATAGGGAATATCTGCTATTGATGGCAGGAGAGAAGGACAAAGAACCAAAACAGACAGGAAAGGGGGAGGTTAACAGGTTGTGTGGGAGCCAGGAGAAGATAAAGTTTCAGTGCAGACCTGGGCGGTAATTCCAGAAGCTTCCAGAGTCATTTGTTCTTCAGGATGTCTTTTTAACCCTTTGGCTTACTACAGATTTGACCTTAGCCATTTTACTACCATCCATTTGCAAAAGGCACATAGATAACCCACAGAAACTAGAAGGAGGAGAAAGTTAAAAAGTGTCTTACTTTCTTATGTCTCCTAGGCGTGACTACATAAAAATCCTTTAACAAAACAAAGCAAAAGAAATTCTGACTTGTCCTCTGCCAACACCATCTTCACCAAGCAGCCAGAGTTATCTTTCTACTGTGTATCATCATACTTCCTCTGAAATCCCTTCAATGGGTTTTCTTCAGTGCACTGAATATAACGGTCAAACTCCCAGAAGCCTGCAAGGCCCTCAATGACTTGGTCGCCACTTGCCTCACTTCCTTGCTACAGCACCAACCACAGTCACCTAGGCTCTTGACCTGCAAACTTCCATCTCTTCTCCTTGATGCCTTAATTTGGAAGTCTCATTTATGACCATTATCTGAAGTTGCACTCTTTTCTGTTTCTACTGTAATACATACTCCTTTACTTATTTCATATCCATTATCATTGTCTATAATTATTATAGCTAGTTCTTTTTTTTCTTTTTCCTTTGGTACTGGGGATCAAACTCACAACCTTGTGCCTGCCAGGCAGGTGCTTACACCACTGAGCTAAATCCCAGGCTCTATTTTTTGAGACAGGGTCTCACTACACAGTTCAGTTGAACTTGCTTTGTAGCCCAGGCCGGTCTCGAACTCACAGTGATCCTCCTGCCTTAGTCCCCCAAGTGCTGGGATTAAAGGTGTGCATCACCATGCCTGGTTTATAGTTAGTTCTTTACTTTTTCTTATTGTTTGTTCTTCTCATTAGAATGTAAGTTTTGTGAGGAAAGGGATGTCTCAGTTTCACTATTGTACCCCCAGGGTACATAGTTTCTGGCATAAAATAAATGCTCAATAAATAGCTGACTGATGGGCCAAAACCCCAAAAGCAAGTGATCAATTCATTCCTTCATTCACTCATTCAACAAACATTTATTGAGTGGATATATGTGCCAAGATCTGGGAGGCAGTAGAGAACAGGCAGACAAAAACTTGAAAGTAACTTAAAACAAAGGAAAATGATGTTCATGTCTAGGAGTAATCCTATGGATATAGAGTAGCTTTCTGGTCTATAAGTACATTGCTATTTTTACTGTATGTCAGGTATCATGTCAGTAATCTGAGTGCCACCAAATGAGCAAGTAATGTTAGTTTCTGGATTTTTTTTTTAAGAGAGAAAAAAAAGACACATATAAGAAAGACAAAAAGCAAAAGAGACAAACAAATGACTATTGTAAATGCACAACAGTAACATTATAGGTTTACAAAACAAGACGATAGAAACTTAACAATGGTTGCAATATTGCGTCTCATTATCTTCAAAATGGTTGTTTACATTAACAGATATAGATATGCAAAATTGATCTAATCATATGAGTATTAACTGTACTTTCTCAATAACTAATACATTCAGCAGTATGTTCTTTTTAGTTATCTTACATACACATATATACAGATTTATATCTTTTCCTTTTCCCTTCCCTCTTTCCCCCTTTTCCCTTTCCAATTACTTTTATTCTTTGAGCAGTTTTTTTTCCCTTACATAGTATTTATTGTAGATTTTGGATCATATATACTTTTTCAGTTTCTTACACTAGGGAAGACAATACAGTATTTACACATGTGGGTTTGATTTATCTCACTTATGAGTGGTCTCAAATCGTGTCCATTTACTTATAAAAGTCTCAATGCAATCTTTAGGGCAGAGAAAGAACAGGGCAAGGATATAAGAAAAATATAGGCAGGGAAGAGGTAATTTGGTAATGTTACTATTCTCCAAAAGCTAGAAAAAAAAATTGTCTTTTGGTGCTTATAACAGAAAGTAAGATATCAATCACAGCAAATTTTTAAAAATATGACAAAAAATATATATCCAATTGAGTGAGCTATTTCAAACAACCCTACAGGAAAGCTCTACATTTTTTCTATTGATATTACTAACCATCAGAAATAATTTAAATAGAATAAGTTATTTACTTTACATTTGATCTCAAATATGTCCTATATTGACTTACAACCGTCCTCAGAGAAAAATTTGAGTCACATCTGAGCAAAGATAGGTCTTCTCAATGGCTGCTGTGAAGGAGACAGCAAGCATTCATCTGAGCAAACAATTAAGCCTATTAACCTGATGTCAATGGAAATGAGGTATTCTAATAACATAAGAATTGTTCAGAAAGATAAAAATGATAAGAGGAATGAAAAACAAGCAGCCTATCATGTGTTTTCTATGCACAGAGAATAATATAAAACAAAAATTCCTGCTTTTATGGAATTCGTATTCTTCTGGAATATAATTATATCAATAAATATAAATAGGATTAATCTTTTACATTAAAGATTCTCAGATTTCAAAATCCAAAACAAAAACACTAAAACTGGTGCTATATCTCAGATACACATTTCAAACAAAAGGACTTGAAAAAGATGAACAAAGATTTACAAGGTAAATGAAAACAGAAACAGAGTAGGCACAGTTGAAATATTACAGTGAAGATTAATTTAAGACAAATTAAATGAACAAAAATATCTTTGAAAGGTGGACCAATATGCTTCTTAGTATCCTCAGGATCACCTAAGGAGGTATCTTTGCTTGTGGTAGCTCTCAAAAAATGTGGTGACTGATAAGAAAGAGAGAAGAAAAGTAGAACCCAATAAAAAGAAAATGTGATATAAAAGCCCTTGTTCAGCATGCCCAAGGCCCTGGGTTCAATACCCAGCACCACCAAAAATAAAAACATTTTCCTATTGAGAAAAGATAGAATTCACCAATCACTGGCCCAGGTGAAATTCAGTCAGGCAAGCATCATACATGATGTGATTTTTCTCATTAAAAATCTGATATCAATTGCATCTTGAGTCCCATCCCTCCTCTCACTAGCTAACACTTCATGCAAGTCATTTAACTAATTTGGGATTCAGCTTAATCACTTATAAAGTGAATCAGTGAGGGCCAAAACCCTTGAGGTTAAATATGTCTTTAATCTTATAATTTCATTCATATAATGTGTAGGGAAATGATGCTTCAAATACATATGGAATATTAACTTAAACATAAAATTTTTTGTGAGAAATTATTCTTGATGTACCTTTCATTTTTCAGTGTTACAACCTCTTCCTTTGTCTGGTTCAGAAGAGTTTTGGTTATCTGCAGTTCATTTTCAGCAAGGTGAATTCTTCTTTTTATGTCTTCTTCTTGCCTTTCTTTTATAGACAGCTCTTCCTGTAAAGTTTTATGTATTTGTTGACAAGTCATTAAAGAGTCTTCTTTTTCTTTAAGCAACCTAGTGTGCCTAAAAAGAAACAGAAAAAAAAAAATCTCACCAGCTTACACTAGATAATATGCTTCTATATTCATCAGAGATATATGGAAATCTTATTTGAAATTATAGACAAAAACTGTAACTTATTAAACTGTAACTTAAAAAAATTAGAGATGTTAAGAACTTGGATAGTTCTATTAAGCAGAGGCAAAAGCAATGAAAAACCACAAAATATGATGAGCTTGAATTAGGTATTACATATATTAAAAATAAGAAAACGTATATTCAAAATAAAATATTTAAAATATGGCTTCAAATTTGATTATATAAATATTGATTTAAAAATTTGCACTATTTACCGTGACTCAGAGATAATGGATTCAAACTTCAATTTTCTAAGTTCTTTTTGACACTCATCAGCTTCATTAGATTTAATCCTGAAGTAGTATGAAAGTATTTCAAATTAGTTAAAAAATACAAAGTAAAGTGTAAGTGTTTTTCTATATCATGAACTCATTTGTAGAATGAATTTAACAACTCCATATTAGGATTTCATTAAGGAAATAAGCAGAAAGAAATTCAGCCCACTTCTATAGTAGTTACGTTAGCTCCTATCAGATTTACATTTAAATAAAAAGAGTAAACTCTGGGTACATTAAAAAAATAAAAAAACCCAAACAAAATAGAAAGCCAAAATCCTATCTGAAGGCACTGAAAAGTGACCAAAAGCCGATTCTGGAGGAATGCTGGCCCTTGGAATGAAATGAAGGCACAGAATCATGTTGCTTTTAAAAATGATTTTAAGCCTGAGGGCAGGTCCCAGAAAGCACAGAGAGAAACTAAAACTGGTAGAAAGCTTTCTGGCCCATAGAATCAGGGGACAGTATATGAGGTGAAATCACAGTTGCTAGAAAGTAAAGGGGATCTGAATAGGAGCGAGACAGAGAAAAGGAGTCCCAAATACTGCACTGCATATAAATTGGGCTGAGTCTCAAAGTAACAAACTCATAGAGCGAACTCCCAAACTCTAGTTATGGATAGGAGAACTAAACGGAGACTGAGCTGCTGCCCTAGGGGTTGAATTTGTAGTTTGATGCCAACCAAGTTAACTGCCTGCTTAAAGGACTCTCCTTACTACCATCAACATTTTTGGGGAGGAATAAAAAAGAATCCAGTATCCCTGTAACAACATAACACTCACAATAGCCAGACTAAAGTAAAAAATTATTCAACTATATATAAAGAAACAAAAAAGTATGAATCATTCTCAAAAGAAAGATAGTTAATCGGGGCAGACTTTGAAATAAGTTAGATATTGAAATCAGCAGACACAGTTTTGAAGGAGCAATTATAACTCTTCTCAAAGACATAAAGGAAAATATGTAATTAATAAAAAGATGAGAAATTTTAGCAGGGAAGTAAAAACTATTTAAAAGAACCAAATATTTGACTTGATCATATATGATTAAGTTTTATAACAATAACCAAAATGCTAATACATTAAGATTTATATTCTAATATAATTTAGAAAGCTCATTGATAATATTGTCATTTTCTGAACACACTCCAAAATAGCTTACAAACAGCACTATGAAATGTATCAGTAGATTATGAATGAGTCTGCCTTACTTGTAGGATGATCTTAATTTTTAATAAATGATAATAAAAATTGTGTACACGGAAACATTCATTTTAAAACATTTGATTGCAAACTGGAACAAATTTAAAAATTTTTAAAAATAAAATGGAACAAATTTTAAGACAGAAGATTGCATAAAACAATTACAAAATATAATTATTGTTAGGAAAACGTTCTGCTAACTACCATTCAGGTCAAAAATAAAACTTTACCAGCTACAAGCCTTTCACGACCTGGTTGCAGTCACTGCCAACTATCTCTTCCCTAAAGGTAACCATCTTCACAAATTTGATGGTAATCACTATGCCTTCTGAGTTTCATTATCTAAGTTTTATCTGCCAACACTATTTTTGCTCTTATTTTAATGCCTTTAGAAACATCCTGTTTCCTACATTACATCCCCTTTTTATAAAATGGTTCTATTAAGATACTGTACTGGCATACAGTAAACTGTGCATTTTTAAAATATGCAACTTGATAGGTATGATATATGTGTATACTCATAAAACCCTCACCATAATTGAGTACTATATGAGCATGCTCCTGATCATGACCTCTAACACCATTCAAAGGAGTCAGGACTTAATGAAATAGCTGTTTCCAAGGCTGGGGCAGAGTGGGTACACTTGAAATATCTTGCCTTGCTAAAAAGCCAGGAAGTGCTTATATAACCACAGAAGTGCTTATAAAAGATCTTGGATCAGATTTCAGTATCAAAATAACCAATACTAATGATGCTCCTACTCATTAAGCTTGGGATGATCAGAGTACCCAAGTCATTAACTATAAATTATAAAACATTACAAAAGGAATGAAGGAGTCTGTAAAATGAATGAATGAAGGAAGGAAGGCTCTTGTTTATACTAGAGTACTAAGAACTAATAAATGGGGAGGATAACCTGGAGTTGGAAAAATCACCACTCACTATTGTAAGAATTGAATTGGGCAACAATCATTAATAGTTGCTATATTTTGCTGAAAAGTAGGGAATTTGCATTTATTTAGTGTTTCTTCTAGACCCTTTCGTAAATAAGAGGGAACAGCCCCCTCCCTTAATCTATAACGGAAAAACTGAGCAATACATGGACCAGGTGAATGAAATTAACATCACTAGTGAGAGATGTATGGTAATTACAAGTTTCTAGATCCGATGCCCTGAGGACCCATCACCACAGCTGGAGCTCAGCAAATGGTACCCCAAAATACGGCACTTGAAGAGCCGCAGGTGCTAAAGTAAGCTCTACTCTAATGTTCCTTTATCTGCTTAAAGACTGGACTGCCAAATAAGAAAATAATTACCTTTGATCCCTTCCTTGGGTTTTCATTAACTAAATTTATATCTGCAGGAAGGAAGATTAAAGATCGAAACCACACCTGGACAAATATTGGCACAAATGAACAATTATTGCCCATTTCCCAGACCCACTCAATTCCCACAAGGTGCCATTTATTAACTATCGTCTGAGCATCAACTCATTCATTCACCTAACATCAAAATATTCATGTTTCTCATCTACCTCTACCCTATTAATCAAGGTGTAGGCAATCACACTCCTCTGATTATCCTTGTGCACGTTAATAACTCATCTATCATGAGATCACTTCAGAGGGCAGATAAAAGCTTTCACTTTACCCTTAAATCATCTGTATGGTTTTCTACCTGAGGATATATACACGTAATTCAATCATGAGGAAATATTCAACCATTATAATGTGAGGAAATTTTCATTTTAAAAAAGCGTAAGAAATTAGACACATATGTTAAACATAGCATTGTTTCTCTGGTGTGAGAAACCAAAAAGATAAATAAGGACAAAAATGTGTGAGAGATATTGGGAAGTAGGAAGAAAATGTTCAAACAGGAAAGGAAGAAAGAAAAGAAAAAAGAGAATAGAAGGAAAAAATGGAACAAACCTTTTGTAAATAAGGAAATGAGATTGGGGGGGAATAGGAAAAAAAGAACAAAGATATGTACAGGTAAAAATTCCGTATGATGAATGTGATCATTATGTATATCTAAACTGTACCAATTTTTAAAAACCATACTGGTGTTCTGCATTCTTCAAAAATGTTAAAGTTATAAAGAGACAATGGAAGATTATGCAAATATTCCTGATTAAAGCAGGTTAAAGAAATATTCAATGGATGCTAGACTAGATGCTATACTATAAGAGAAAATGCTACGAAGGACATCATTAGGTCAACTGACAACATTGACAAGTTGATGGTAAAGTATCATAGTATATGTAAATATATGACATTGATTATTCAACTGTAGTTATGCAAAATACATCTGTCCTGAGGAAAGGCAGGCTGAGGCATTAAGAGGTAAAGGGCCATTCTGCACACAACTTATTCTCAGATGGCTCAGGAAGAAAAAAGTATATTTATGTGTATTGAGGGGAGTTGGCAGCGGCAGAGAGGACGAGAAGGAAGAACAAAAAGAGGGAACACAGAGGTAAAAAAAAAATGTGTTAAAATGTTAACAATGGTGAGTCTGTATAAAAACTATTTGGATGCTCCCTGAACTGTTATCTTAACAACACATTTGAAGTTATTTTCAAATGAATACAAAAACAAGGAATAAGGGAAGATTAATAAAACTTATGTTTAGGTGAGTCACAAAGGAAAGAACACGAGGAGCCATAAATGCACAGATATAAGTTTTTGTCAAATTTTTAAAAGCTATAATACCCAGTATTGGTCAGGAAGTAAGAGAAGTGGATATCTATAAACATTCCTGGGATTGTAAGTCAATATAATCTTATTGAAGAACAATGAGTTAAAAACCTTAAAAATATTCATGCTTCAGCTTATCAAAAATTACACCAAGGAAAAAACTCTATATGAATAGGAAAATTTGTTTATATGAATTTCCAAAGCATCCTACATGAAGTGAAATGTTTGGACATTCAAAAAATAAGAGATTCTGATTAGAATGTGATATAGCTATTAATAATTATCTAGAAATGCATCATATAATGATGTGGAAAAACATCCAGAATGTATCATTAAGTGAAAAAAGTTTGTAAAATAGTACATAAAGTATGATACCAATAATGTTAAATTACTGCTTAAAAAATGGACTAGAAGGATATAGTTCAGTATAACTGAGACCTTTAAAAATACATTCCTATGTTTTGCAAAGTTGATCCATGTGCTTTGAAATAAAAAAAATGTTACTTTTAAAAATTCCTTCAAATGCAGTAGTCCCACCACAGCTTTCAGAGTGTTTAGGTTACAAATACATAGTTTACAAATCTAAGAGCAGGAGCAATAAAATGCCTTCTAGCAGTTGTTTTACTATTTAAATACCCAATCTCAGATGCATTTTTTTCAAAAATAAAGCCTGTGATTTATTTTTTAATAGAGCCTGCCATCCCAAGAACTCTTACCATACCTCTCTCATACACACCCAGGGCAGCTGAGACCCTCTCTCTTTGGTCTGCCCTTCATGACCAATTGTTATCTTCCCCTTCATTAGAAGTGGAAGAATTGGAAGGAATAAAAAGAATGCCTACATCTCTTTAAGTGCTACATTCTTTCTTTTACTCTCAGCAAACAGTGTTAATCCTTTTCTCTTCAACTACTATGAATAAGGCTTCAGAAAGGCCCCTGCTGCTCCTGCCAATCAGAGCAAAGGAAATAAGATGAAATAATTGGATATTTTCTCCTAATTTGAAAAGCAATGGCCCATACTATTCCACTCTTTTATATGAAATAGGCATACTTAAACTGCTTCCTTGATACTTTCATTTTGCTGTCTAAATGGCACTTTAATTTGAACAAATCAAAAAGCATTTTTTTAATTCTCCAAACTGTGTGTGTGTGTGTGTGTGTGTGTGTGTGTGTGTGTGTGTATACAGATTTTTCTATTTTAATACATGTACTCAAAATAATACTAACACTAACAGGTAATAATTTATATATCTCATGTACTTCTCAGAGCTACCCTATTCCCATTTTATAGGTGAAAAGCTGAGACCAAAGAGATCAATAACTTGCCTAAGGTGATAGAACTTCTAAGTAGCTATGCCGGGATTTGAACCCTAGCAGACTGGTTCTCAAGGTTGGGCTTTTATTCACTATATTTTAGGGCCTCTTAATTGTCTAATCTGACACTGAAAAGCCTCAAAACCTATTCACTGTTCTTCCCTTTTATGTCCAGGCTGCTTTCTCCCCAGTCCCATTTACTCCACCAGTAAATCCTGTCAGAGTGACTGGCATATGTTTCCATCTTCACACTACAGCCTTGAGTCAAACTGTAGCCACTTTTCACTTGCTCAGTCTCCCTAATGCTTTTTACTCCTCCTCCAGTCCATGCTCCAAATTGCAAACATAGTGACCCCTGAAAACAGAATACTCTCTTGTTTAAAATCCTCTCACAGCTTTCTACTACTCTCTGAATAAAATTAAACTCTAGTGGAAACACAGTGGGTTAATTCCTTTTTGCTACTATGACAAATGACCATAAACTTAGTGTTTAAAGGAACACAAATTTATTATTTTATAGTTCTGGAGGTCCTAAGTACTAAAGCCAAGATGTCACTAGGCTGTGTACCTTCTGCGCATCTTATTTCCCCTCCTTTTCTAGCTTCTCGGGGTCCTCTGCATTTCTTGGTTTGTGGCCTCTTCCTCCATCTTCAAATCATGTCACTGCAACCTTTCCCTCCATCTTTACATCTACTATGTATACCTCCCCCTTCAGCCCTGTGGGACCCTCTGAATTATCAGATTGACTGTTGGGGTAACACCTGAGTGTAAGTAACCCTGATGTAGTAGCCTCAAGTTATAGCACAACCCTGTATCATTCATCTCATTCTATCTTATTTCACAAGAAGAGGGATGAAGACAGTACCATAAGACACTTTGAGAGAGTTCATGTTCATACAAGTTTTCTTATATTGTTAATAACTCTTCTATTTTATAGTTGTTATTAATCTCTTACCATGTTTAATTTATAAATTAAGCATATCACAGGTATATACGTATAGGAAAAAATACAGAGGGTTGGTTTCAGGGATTCACTGGGTCTTGGAACATATTTCTTGCAGATGAAAGGAGAGGGATACTCTGTTCATTAGGAATTGATAAATTTCTATTCATTTTAAATGAATTTTGCTCTTTTTTATTTTTATTTTTAAATTTATTTTTATTTGTTAAATTTTTTAAAATTAAAAAAATTTAATTTTAAAATTTTTAATTTTTAAAAATTTTTTAATTAAAAAATTATTTTTAACATCTTGTCACACCACTGATTGAAGCAAAACAACACAACACATTGCTGCTTCACCCAAAAGCGGTGTTTTTATTCTGCCCTTCTTGATGGCTCAATGGGTCATGAGCAAGAGGCCCAGTGAGTGCTTTTAAAGGGGGGTATTCTGCTTTTTTTATTACACACATGAAAATGAACACACTGTAAACTAAGCCATATTAAAGTATTTGTATGAAACGTCACACTCTCATTGCCATAGGTAACTGTTAAGATCATACCAAAAACGTATTCAATGTATTTAAACCCATGTATATGCACATATCTATCCATAGACAATTTTAATATAAAAAGAATCCTTTTTTCTGATATTTTTAGCATTCAAATTCCTAATAACTCCTTTTCATAATAGCCCATTTTTCTCTTAATAGTTTCAGCCCTCGACATACTCTGGAGGATAACAATTATTTTTATTTTAATGTCTTTTTTTTCTGGCTGCCAATTCCCTAAGATGTTAATATTTGAAAGGGTTTAAAAACGATCAAACAAATGTAATTATTATGTACTGGAAACATACACCAATAGAAAAAGGCTTTCTGTGTAAATTCTAAGCCACTTTTTGGGGGGAGAATTTTTCCTCACACATCTAGTAATTTTTTGTTGTGTGTTCAGTCTCAACCTCCAGAGTCACTGCCTGTCTGCTTCCCTCTTTATTTTGACCTTGGCTGTTTCTGGAAGTCGCAGTGAAGGGGCAGGCCACGCTACCTGGGGGAGGCATTGAGGTTTGTCTTGGGCTATGAGAACCCCAGGTTCTTCTGGGGTTCAATAGCTACTGGGCTTTCTAGCTCTAGCCCCTACATTTACTGGTCTGGTCTGAGAGGGAATAAATGCCAGGGCTGGCTAACTGAAGGGATTTGGTGATAGGACAGGTGCTTAAATGTTTCAAATGTGCTTCCTCAGAGTGGGCTTCACTGGACCACCTACATCAGAATCATGGGGAGTCATTAAAACTGTGATGGCTTGGGGCCAAATGTAAACTCAGAATATCTATAGAAATGAAATGTGATCCCGGGGTTGGTCTGCAGGGGAGGTAATAATGTAATACATGTTTAACAAGCTCCAAGGATTCTTATACAGATTGGAGTCTAAGAACCACTGTCTTCATGATCTACTACGTCCATTTCCTTGCCTTTGTTTTAATCAATTCTGAGAAATTCCTACCTTTTCCATGTCTACACAACTGGCTGTCCTTTTGCTTATTCCTCGATGGAGTTGATTCTTTGACTATCATTTTTATGCATTATCTTTCAGAAATTTCTAAAAATTTCTCACCATCTATGGCAGTCGTTCTTGTTAATTTTATCTATCTTTATTCTGATACACTGTACATGTATTTCATACATATGAAAGTAATAAAAGTATATTTTATATCTATGCAGACAAAAGCAAAAAAACTGTACTTCATAGCCTTCCTTTTTTCATTATTTGAAAAAAATCTTCATCTATTTAATCTAGGTACTATGATATTTAAAAACAAAATTTGTAGAAAATTTCATAGATTCTTCAGAGCACCATTAATGCTCTGCCATTTAGCAAACACTACTGGTTACCACCCAGAATTTCACTACAGCCTTCTTCCTGGCCATGAGTCCCAATTACCATCTACTGTCAGGATAAATCCACTGGGACTAGGCTAATTTAGGTGGTAGTGTTGCATTTACCAGCCACTCATTTAGAAAAGAGAATGTAAAGATTTTTAGCTAAAAAGATACAAGGAGAGTGTCGTCTGGTGGCTTGTGGGAATATTTTTCCATGTTAGCAACACATCAGGCTTCATTCAGATATAGTGCCTGGAACTGCAACCACTTCCTTATTGCAATGGACCAGTGCTGGAAGCAGAGGATGGAGACAGAAAGAATGTCAGGGTCCTTGGTGGTACTTCTGAGCCTCTGGATCAACTGAATCTGACAGTCCACGACCTCTGTTACTTTCAGGTACTGCTTTATCTTTATTACCTGCAGTGCAAAGTGTCCTAACTATTTTTAAATACTTAACAGTATATTTATAAACCATAGAAAATATTTTCTTAAAAACCTTAGGAACTGGGCTGGGGATTTAGCTCAGTGGCACAAGTGCCTGCCTGGCAAGCATGAAGTCTGAAGTGCAATCCCCGGTACAAAAAAAAAAAAAATTACAGTAAGATTTTAGCTGGGTGTGATGGTGCATGCCTGTAATCCCAGCACTTGGGAGGCTGAGGCAGGAGGATCATTGTGAGTTTGAGATCAGCCTAGGCAACAAAGTGAGCTCAAGTCCAGCTTGAACTGCATAGTAAGATCCTGTCTCAAAAAAAGACAAAAAAAACCCCAAAAACAAACAAACAAAAAAAAACCAAACTTACAAACCTCCAAATCCATCTGTTTATAAACTATCTCTTCTCCAAACATTAAAATCTACAAAACTCATACTCAAATGTCAAAATGTTTCAATAAAAAATTCTTAAATTGAACAGGTAAAACTCCTACTCCTATTCCTAGCCCCCATAAAAGGTGAGGACTAAAAACATAAAGCAATTTGATTTGATAGCATTTTCTAATTTCTAGAACTCCAAAATGTTTGTAAGTACAGTAAAACTCCAATTTAGTAATAAATTGTGAGGCGGGACAAGATGG